>JAUYWV010140368.1:0-19215 GCA_032274565.1 Nematoplana nigrocapitula | reverse complement strand
GTGGAACTCCTGACGCAAGCTGATGATCGAGATGACTGGAGAGGGCAATAGTGGAACTCCTGACGCAAGCTGATGATCGAGATGACTGGAGAGGGCAATAGTGGAACTCCTGACGCAAGCTGATGATAGAGATGACTGGAGATGGCAATGGTGGAACTCCTGACGCAAGCTGATGATCGAGATGACTGGAGAAGGCAATAGTGGAACTCCTGACGCTAGCTGATGATCGAGATGACTGATGACTGGAGAAGACTATGGTTCATGTCAAGCAGTGTGGTGCCCCAACGACCAGCTCGGTTACGCGACACATGATGATGATGTGTAGGGTAGGGTAGAGGCGTCCCCAAACATTCTTACTACTATCTTACTAATGGTTGTCATAACGATATCGGTTATTAAATTATGTTATAGTAGTACTGGTGGAGAGGGAGGTTTCCCCGAAATCGAAAGTGAATACATCATAAATAACTCGAGGAGATTTCCGGTTGTCAAGATAACAGTGCCCCTGCAGTTTAGGTTGGAGGGGGTTGCCATGCAGGGAATTCCCGTGACATTAACACTGTTATAACGTGGCGCCTTATGATTGGACGACCAGCTTATGATGTAAATTGGGAAATGCCAGGACATGAGTGAGCATATCTGCTTTATCATTTTTTGTTAAATGGCAAATTAACCCTATGAATGTCTCATCAACACTACTAACAACGCTTCAACAGACATCCTCTATCTACAACAATGTGTCTCGAATATATTATATTGAAGCTCAACACTACGATACCTGCGACTTCTGTCGAATGTGGGCCTTATTTCAGTCGATTTCGCCAATTGAAAAACTATTTCTGAGAAATAATACTATGTGCCATGATCGTTTATCAAATTTAGCGTTAATGTACAGTACTGTACATCAAACGGTCTATCACCAGCGATGTACAGTGCGTCCTGAATAGCTTTGCCCAAATCTGGCCAGAAATATAAATAACACCACTTTCAAATAAATCAGCATTCTATTCAATCTTTACAAATTAACACATTCTGTCTTTGAGGTCAGACAATCTATTATTATCAAATAATAAAAATGTCTTTTAACTAGGACAGTCTATTTTCTATATTTAACCAAGGAATAATGCTAATACACACTGCCCATTATCTATTAAAACAGACAAATCGAAAACGGATCGCTATTCCTGTTCCTCCTAATGTAGCTGCTATAGAATTACGCCATTTTGTTGATGCATTTTCCTACGAAGATTCGCCTGTGCGATGAAAGGCGGGGCATTTCCGAGGAGTAGTTACATCCCACGAACTTTTCCGCCGCTTTTTCCGCTGTATTGCGTTACGTTTTAATTTTGTGATTGTGTTGCAATTGTGTTCTATACCGCACTACCTACAGCAGAAATTGGCCAATGTTATTCCTTGATAGCAGATTAAAAAATAGGAAAACATTATCACATCGTTTGCACAAGTACATGTAGTTCTTCTGTGACAGGGCGCGTTTCCCAAAAAGTAGTATAATGGCTTCTTTATCAGCTTCTTATGGCACTTCCAAAATATGCCGAATTTACCCCTATTGTGTTTACAAATACCAAGTTGCGAATGTCTCCCGTGTTTCAATTACATCAGACTGTTTTCCAAACAGCGTGCAACAGTTCTGTCGAAGATCGCCGGAGAATCAAAATAATTGTAGTCTGAGGTTGTATTTAATTTATTAAAGCAGATAGAGGATTCTGTTCAACAAGCTCACAGAGATTATCATTCATGGCCGAAGTACCTTTAACATTGTGAATTCCGCCTTTACATTTTTCTCAATTTCACCTAAGGCAACAATGCAATGTTTCGTACATTCGCAGATCGAATGCCTGGAGTTTCGCCCAGACGTATGAAATCTGCGCCTTCTTCCCTATTTTTATATTATCCGTTCTCGATTCATGGACGAAAGTGAAATGGTTTTCCTTAATTGCTTTTCAGCCTTTGTCACGCAACGTGGATATACTGCAGCAATTAACAGTAACTAGAAGACACATTGTTGTAGTTTGAAATATAGACTGACCTAGTTAGAAGACACAATGTTTTAATTTAAAAATAGATTGCATAAAAAATCAATGCGTATAATAGTAGTTTTGAATTTTGTATAAATATATTAGTTTCAACTGTTTCGTAATAAAAGTCTAACAAACGTGCAAAAAATTGGTATTGTGTATTTCGCAAAGTTTTTCATTTTATCGAGAATATTCTGAAACAGATCAAATTTAATGGGAATTGTAAGATCCAATACGGAGTGTAAACCCCGGCAGGGTGGAGCCTGCTGCTGAAGCCATAACAAAACCTATCATTAGGTTCCGGTCCTCCCATACTACTGCAAACATTCCATAATTTTATTTTCTCGGTAAGAATTCATGAATAGGGTCATTTATTGCTGTGTGAAAATATTCTCTATTCAGTTTTGAAGTTTGAAAATATACTTTCTGAATTTCGTCTTTCTCTGTATTTTGCATTAATAAAAACATTTTACTACACTTTGTCACAAATACGAAGAAATGACACCGCTGTGTGTGATTTATTCCTCATTGTCATTGCAGCCAAAGTTTATGTATGTCGGAGTTTTTTTACTATATACTATCGTTTCTGCTTAGAGTTGTCAGCATCTATAAAATTCCCATAATTTAGAAACCGTTGGGAATTAGGTCCTAATTTATTTAGATCTAAAGTAGACACTGACAATCCTCTTCTGAGTTCGAAGCACTTTTCATACGGTAAGTTCAATGGTTTGAATTGGCTCTTTTGAGGTGGATAGATTTAAGTTTGGCAGATAAAAAATCACTAGTGGAATATAAAAGTTTTATACTTAATTTTAGCCAAATTATTAACGCAAGCATTTTTCAAAGGAAGTGTTATTTAAATAATATACTATATAGATACAAGAAGCGGAGAAACCTGAAACCTCACTTATCGAATGAAAATATATTTTGTTTAAATTGATCCTTGTTTTCTTTTATGATCGTAATTTTTGTGAGTCAGCAATTTCTCCGACAAAGGCCACGCTATATTTTTACAGTTTGCCCAAAACAAATAAATAAATAGCACCATAATTTTTCAAATTTACATATTTAATACAACACAAATAATTCAATTATGTTCTAGCTCAATAGTGCAGAATTCACGACACCAAATCGTGACGTCGTTCTGTTTTGCAAAAATCAATATAGTAGGTACGTGACACCCCCGACCGTCCGTTTGTAGAACAGCCATGCTCTGATTATTCATTAAACATCGCAACCAAGAATATGTGTCAATTAAATTTTTCTCCGTCAGCCAAAAGTAGCGCTTTCCATTAGACAAAGGACTGCTAAACTGAACTGGGGGAAATGTGATTGACGTTTTTGCGTGCATCTGTTCTTTTTGTTTAAAAACTTTTTTATTTGTTTCAGACAAAGTTCAACGGTAACAGAATGTAAAAATCGGAATAAAATTTCATATAGGTCTCACCGCCGGATGTAGAGGTGGTGATGTCAGCAAAGAATTGTAATTGTAGAAGAATTATTTGATGAAGTTGGCAATATAAGCACATCATCAGTTTGTTTGAACTTTTTTGAAATCATCCAGGTAATCTTTCCCTCCTTGGATATTGATCAAAAGAGCTGAATAGTTCATGTATAGTATTATCAAGATGCTACTGGTTCATTTCATTAACCTCTCGTACTTTTGCTTTAATAACATAATGTACAGTACGTGCAGAGTTAAGCAATAGGACAGTCAAAAGTCAATAAAAGTCTAAAACATCAAAGGTCTGGACATAAAACGAAACTGCTCTGTAGAGGCAGCGTCATTTAAAGCAGACTATAAAATTTAAAATACAAAGTCCAAGTTCTTCCCGCAGCTTGAAAATCGGTATCATCACCTCCACCGACCGTGTTCAACCACCTCCGTAGTCTATTACACCTCATTATATCTCATATACAGTAGACCGTCCCCTTGAAAAGCGTTGAAAAGCACAATATACCGCGCCTGAAGCAGGGGGGCTGAGTTCACCTCGTCCTTTGAGACAGAGGTGACAGCATTGGGCTTGTCGGCGAATTGACTGGTGGCCGATGGTGGTCGCGGCTGTCGCTATTTGATCTGCTCCAACAGCCGGTCTGACTTGGCTGCGTTGAGCTGCGCAGATACATCATCCTTGGTGTGGGTAGAGGGTACCGTTGTCCTGCAATGGATCTTCAGGAAATGAGGTTGCTGATAGGGAAGCCAGAATGACCCGCCGAACAATGATGGGTCACAAGACCCTGTCCCGGTGTCTTTCCCTCATCAAGAGGGAAGTCAATGATCATATATTCCCGTCCATGAGTGTTCTCGCCGAGTATACTCGACTGCGCCCAAGCCGGCGTGCCTATCCCGACAAGGCTGAGACGCTGATTGCGCGCCTTAGAAGCGGTTATTGTAGGTTCCTAGTAACGTATCAAGCACGTTTGGACACGAAGACAAATCAACTGTGTCCCCAATTGTGCGGGGAGGATAGACAACCCCTAGTGCACTGCTCCAAGTGTGTGTCCTGCTCACCAAGGCCCGCGACTGCGCGCGTTTGGGGCGGGGATCCGCCTCTTTCGGTGGATGGGATGGGATGGGATCAGGCGGCACCCCCGTCAGAGAAGCCGGAGCTCCCGCATATACGAGGCCACCGCCACGGGTCCTCCGTCCGCACAGACAACGTCGGGACCACCGCCCCGAACGTGCGCAGCGACGGGTTTAGGTGAGCAGGACATACCTGGAGCCAGTGTTCCAGGGTCTGCTCATCCTCTCCACAGTGTGGACAAGTCGGATTCAAATCTGGGTCTATATGGGGTCGATAGCCTACAATGCCCGCTGCTGAGTCGCGCAATCAGCGTCTCGGCTTGTCGGGATAGGCCAGCCGGTTTGGGCACAGCTGAGTAAACTCGACGAGTACTCTCATGTACCGAAATGGGATCATTGACTTCCCTGTCGGTGGCGGCAGCTACGGTTCCTCTGACGGGGATGCCTCCTGATCTTATCCCATCCCTGCATCTATACCAAGTGAATGTTTTTCAATGAATCATCCTAAAAATTTGCCATCTTTTCACTTTTCACTATGATCACGACTGGTAAAAATGCCCTGTCAGTATAACCCCTGTGTTTATTCCCGTGTCCGGTGGGTTGGACAAGGAAATGTGCTTTTTTCCTACTATTCGCAGAGTAATTAGTAAATAGGAATAAAACTGGTTTAAACCGACAGTTTGAAGACAGAAAAAATAGAGAAAAGTTTTTGACTCTGATCTGTTAAAGAGAAGCTCAAAATAAGCAAAGCAATTAACCGCAGTGTATTGCAACATTTCAGTCAAAAACAGTTCTATAAAAAATCTAGTGGATTTGGCGCTCGTTTGTCGGTCGTATTTTTCAGAACAAAAACTGCCAATTGGATGTTTGACTGCTGATTTACTGGTCACTATGTACAACTAAACGGAATAGATTTTTTAATGCAGAGAGAAAACATCAGAATATTTTTAAAACGTATTTGATGAGTGAAATTTCCTGTTCTGACTGACTCAGAGAACGCGAGAAAGAAGAAAAAACAGAATTTCACTGAAAGCCAATCCTCTCCCCCTGCCCCTAGCAATTCTGTATATTGTCAGAAATGTTGGCCATTTTAAAAAGGCTTTCAATTTCAATCAGGAAAGTGGGTCTACTGAGGGCTCAAACTGTCCATATAACTAACTCAATTAAACTCTCTGGAAGCACGCTTTTGACAGGACCATTCACTTTTTTCCGATTACGTAACACAGTGTGCTCTCTTTCCTCGCGTTTGGGGTCTTTCTTCTTCCTGTCTAAGCAGTAGGGTGAGACGTCTGTCCATTCCCTTTAAGACAAAAAGACAGGTTCTGTCCATTTGATAAATAATACCAATGTAGCGCATTCTGCTCTGCAATGCCAGCCGGCCAGTATTGTAGTAAGTGTCACTTATGGTTTCCCTTCCGTCCGACAAGTCAATACTTCTCACTCTGGCACTCATGTAGCCGCCTTATTATGGCGGGGGTGTCTTGCTGAGGGAGATAAAGTACTGCACTCCCTGTGACCTTATATGATTTATCTCTCTTTCCTTTATTCTATTTTTCTCTCCTCTCTCCCTTCTCTCTCTCACTTTTCTCTGTTTTATTTCCTCTCTCCCCTCTCTCTTTCCTCTTTCTTCTCTCTCTCTCTATTTTTCTCTATTTCATCTTTCTTCTCTCTCTCTCTATTTTTCTCTCTTTCCTCTTTCTTATCTTTCTCTCTATTTCTCTCTCTTTCTTCTCTATTCTTTCATCTATCTTTTCTCTATCTATCTAATCTCTATTTACTCTCTTCTCTCTCCCTTCTCTTACTCTCTCTCTCTTTCTCACTTTTCTCTGTTTTATTTCCTCTCTCCCCTCTCTCTTTCCTCTTTCTTCACCCTCACTCTCTATTTTTCTCTCTTTTCTCTTTCTTCACTCTCTCTCTATTTTTCTCTCTTTCCACTTTCTTCTCTCTCTCTCTCTATTTCTCTCTCTTTCCTCTCTATTCTTTCATCTCTCTTTTCTCTATTTACTTTCTTCTATTTCGCTTTCTTATCTCTGTCTCTGTCTCTCTCTCTTTATTTCTTTGAATCCTTTTTCCCTTCTTTTTTTCTCGTTTTCTTGTCTCTGAATATTTTTCACTTTTGTCTCTTGTTCTCTTTCTCATTTTTGTCGCTCTGTCTGAAATTCTGTTTCTCTCTTTAGTTTCTCTTACTTCTTTATCTGTCTTTTCTCCTTTTTTCTTTTTCCTCCTTGACCAGAAATTATAACAACTACAACAACTTCCCACTTTGTGTAAGGTCTGTGAAACGCCCAACCAGCTATAGCCATCTGTCTGCATGCTGCCAACATCTCCCTAGGATACGTTTACCTTGATTCGGGGGCACAGGCGGATAGAAGGGGAGGAAGAGAACGCGAGAATTTGGATCATCTAATTTCGATTGGTGTTGCCCCTCAAGTCCGCCGAATTAGCCTAATCGGGTTAGACATGCCTGATGAGGGAAAATGAAGCAGTTCGCGTGACGTCATCCGACACTGCAGAGAGCCAGCGTTGCGCGGTTCTAGGCCTTCCAGTCTTGTCTGCGTCGCCTCCATTTGACGATTTGATTGAGGAAGAAAAACTTGATCACCATAGAGAAGTCGAATTTTCCCCCACTGAAGAAAATAATACAGTGATTGTGAAAGAGCGAAAGTACATATAGAACACAGCTGGTATTAACAGACCAGCACCATTGTAGCGTTGGCACTTGTTGTAAAACAAAAGTCAAAAATATTGATTTATTCTAACACATTATTTCTTTATCAAATAATCAATAACTAGTAGAAGTTTTAATTGCAACGACTGAGATAAGCTCATCAGTGTAGCGAGTGTGTCCTTCCTTGGCGGCCTTGTGCAGTTGAGGCATTGCTGTCTCTTGTAGATAGCGTTCACCATTCAGCATTCCATCCACGTGGTACAGAGGAGTTCTGCAATGCCTGCTGATCCGTCCACACACCACACCATGATGGCACCTTCTCCAAAGGGAGTCTTTCCTCCACAGCGTCGTATCGCAGTCGTTGTGAAAGCGAGGTCGATAAATTATTGATTTGCTGTTGTTGACTGTTTTATGAAGATGTGTTTATCGTTTAGTTCTTGTAGCATTCATGTCCTTGATTATTGCTGTGTACAACATTTTGAACCAGTTGAAAATTTTTTAAACACCACATGACTCCGTCCTACCTTACATCTACTTCTTCTGCGGTGTGATTCTCCACTGAGGAGACCAATACCAGTTCATTTCTCTCCGCAACTAGACCCGATCTTGCGCCAACAATTAACGGTCGGGATACATGTTCGTCCATTCCACTCTTTGATGTGGTCCGCAGTCACTGCTTTTGTGCGAAGTTGCTCTCCTCCTAGTTCCATCTAGAGCACCTTCACCATTGCCATCAACACCAATTTCGCTGCTGTACCAGCCCTTGCAGCAGGTCGAAATGCTACAACTTCGAATTGGTCATTCTCATCATTGGCTTAATATCCGCCCGGTGTTCCCACCCCTCCCCCTCCAGAGAACTCCGAGTATCCTTCCCCATCTCCTAATCTCGAACGAGCTTATCCTATTGGCGTCGCTTATCTTGATTGTCAAAATTGTATCTCATTATTGGATAACTATGGAAATAATACATCAGAACAAGATTTAATATGTGACAGTATCATATATTGACCCCAGTCGCCAACTCGCCCAGTCAGTATAGTTGGAATCATTTTAAAGCCAATCATGCTATTTTATGACACTTTTGTCCAGACACACAGATCAACAGAAACGTCCTCTATTATAGATCAACACAACCGAGTAGTACTGTACACCAAAGTCTAGAAAGTAAGGAACACAGACCATCGTTGAAGAATAGGCCCAAAGAAATTATAATGTAGTATATCGCTTATCCCATATATGCTGATTTTGTTCTATAAATCGTAGATTCCTAATGGGAGATATTTTAATTTTGTTAATATATATTACGTGGTATATAAATTTATTATTTGGCATTTTCTTACTAATCTCATCCTAAATTTAAAATCTAGGCTTGCGCGGCGTATATGGCATTATTTGCTATATCATACGACAGATGTAGTAACATACTCTATTTGACGTAAGCTCAAGAAACGACATTACGTATAGCGATCTGGTTAAACATACACTTTATAGAGTGAAAACCAGAGAAAAAGGCACACCAGTTCGCATAAAAATAAAGTACAAAAAAAGCACGTGCAAAGACAATATTGAACATTTCCCACTATGAATAAGGAAAGTATTGTATAAATGACAGCAATTGCGGAATTAATACTGTATCATTCAGCAAAGAATTTTATTGAGAAACGATTTAGTTTCAATAGTCCTGAATTGCACATGACAATTTTTGTAGAATTCTCTTGGTAAATTTGCGCACGTGCAGTGATTGTTGAATATATTCACGCAATTTTATATCCACTGAAAGAGAAAAGGCATTGTCTAAAAGTTAGAAGTTGTGGAATTTTTTATCGGTCATTGATTTCAAATAGGAGAATCGTCAATAATTGTTTTAACTTGACATCAGTTTACATTACGCGGGTAATTATTAATCGTAAATATTTTCAAAAATACGTCGAAGTTTGGAATAAGAAGTAGTCATTTAATCAACTCGTCGGTGTGTGTGTGTGTGTGTATATAATATTTCATCAGACTGGGATCAAATGCTGTAAATTTAAAGAAAAAAACATATCTTATAACCGCTGATTTATTATTGGAATCCATCTTTGGACGGTATTCCGATCGTCTTCGCGTAGCATATACGGATAAAGTTTAAAGTGTACATACAACATTTTCTACTACAGTCGGATCTTTATGGACATTCATTTTCTTTGAAAATTTTATATAGTAATTACACTATAAAAAGGATATGATTATAGTGGTACCCGAAACTTTAGGCCATTTAATCTTTTCTTTTACATTTTTTACTTTGTGGTACTCCTATTTATTTACTGCATCTAAGGAAGCCAAATTTCCTCATTCAATTAAAGTAATTACACTATTAACGATTATTAGCACCGTAAGAAGTTTGGCAAAAAATCATTACGCAACCGGATGTGAGATCAGCTTCGACTCTTCTTCTTCTCGTTCACCAAACTGAGGACAATGAGATAGACAAAGTAATTGTAAAATTTATGAAATCCAAATTTATATTCTGGAATGTGATTACATGTAGAGCTTACCAAAATTAAATGTCTGTCTGTCTTTTCTATATGTTCGCTATCTCCTCCTAGACCATCAACCGAAAAGTGCGGAAATTTTGGATACCCACCCTTTGAATAGCAGGGCATGCACTGTGATTCTCAATTTTCCTCCGTATGGGTGCCCCAGGTTTTGTTTTAATAGTCCGTTTTTTGCCCTTTTGAGACTACTAAAACTATACGTCAATTTAATTGATCCTAATGAAATTTTGTATTGTGTTTTCCATTATTGATTATTGATTGATCTATTGTAGCACATTTTACGTAAAATCTCAAAATTGCCATTACTGATTCGAAGAAACATTCCCCACATCAGTATATAACTTACTCATAAAACTCACTGCAGAATTCCAGAATAATCAGTCATTACTAACAACGAAAAATCATTCATTTCTAATTCTTAATTAATTTGTTAACTAATGAATATACACGCAGACTTGGATATTGAATTGCATTGAAATTATTAAGTTCACATAGTGAATGTAATTTGCAACAGAATACCAAAGAAAACAAAATCAACTAATGGCTCCCAGTCACGGGCTGCTAAGTGATTGAGAGTGCATCAAAACGAAGAAACGACTCAGCACACTGCGCACCAAAATCCCGCGAACGCGAATTCCTCGCGCAGCGCACTGCCCGCCATCAAACAAACGCTGTACGAATGTCTCAAGCCCGCGCCAATGAAATATCCACGCAGCGCGCTGCCCGCGTCATCAAAAATGATGTATGAGCCACAGTTACCGTTTAAAGGGTCTTTTTAGACACGTTTTAAGACTCGAATCTATACGTCATTTTACACTTGTTATTGCTATGCGATCTGTAATGCTTCCATGGAAATGGTGACAGCATTCGATTTGAACATTTATTGCAAGGGATATTTCTTTGGTTACATTCCGAGCTAGCGGACGCGCTTAATATATTGAATATATAGTTTTTAGATATAAAAATAAGCTACATAAGTAACACTTGTTAGCCAAATAGTACGCAACTTTCGAAATATAATATCATTAAAAACGTATAACTTTTGCATGCAGTCATAATGTAATAATAAAAGTCTGTTCACTCTACCAGGCTATTCTCGATCCCCCTTGTCTTGAGCCAAATTACATTTGCAGTATCTCCTATTGGGACAAAAGTGTGCCAGGCGGTTAGAGTTTGTTATTCGAGAACTATGTAACCCGATTAAGTTAATTAACATACATGGTTGATGCATGCCGCCTCTTTAATTCGTGTTTGATCTTCGGGGCAGAAATATAATGAGTAGACTTTGAAACTATCACAAAAATAACCAGACAACCGCCAGTCTACATTATTTTCATCCGGTGCGTTGATTAATATTTTTTCTCTTTCTAGGTTAAAATAAGTATATTTTAACTAGCTGCTCTATATACGGATTTGGTCGGGAGGAAATGAAAGCTTCTTGACTGGGATAAAGCCTACATTATATATACTGTAGATCGTTGGATTAGGATATCAGCTTAAGAAACCAATATAGTTCATTCCTCTGAACTTCGAAATGTGAAATGAATTAATTCGGAAAACCACAGATAAACACACGTGTAAACATTATTTATTAATTCTCTAAAAGAAAGCAGTACAATCATCATGCACCCGACACCTACAACAAAGTCATTGGTTAACCAAAACACACTACATACTGTAGTTGCCTCATTTTGTAGGATGGTAATGTAGCATTGCAACAATCGTCTACTATGCAGAATTCAAATTTCGAGAAATGAATAAGGCTATCAGAAGTGTTAACAAAGGTAATATTTTAAAATCACTGATCAAGGGATTTTGACAGCCTTTATATGTAACTTCCAAGAGCCCTTTTAGAATGGTTTTTAAATTTCCGACGCGCCATATTTATGGAGAATAATATATAACTATACAGTATATTGTATACAATATGGAAAATAAAAAGGATAACCATGTTTTTACCAAACATGTATATAATGGTAACCGATTTCGACCTGTTGAACAGTTATTATCAAGCCAAAATTTTAAGTAATGCGGGTGCAAGGTCATCAGAGAAGAAAACAATAACTTAAAACAAAAACAATAAAACTCCTAGGAGATACATTGAGAGATGGGCTCGGAAATCTTATATTAACCGCCTCATACAGTAGATCGCATCTCCAAGTATTTCTTCTAAAACTTTATGTTTTTGTTCATGTTATGGCTGGCTTGTCTGATGACATTTACCCGTATTATTTAAAATTTTGCCTTGATAATGACTGTTAAACGGTCGAAACCGGTGAAAGCTTGGGTCTCTTTTTTATTTTTCTTATTCGTTTTCCTAATGCCGATTGTTTACCTGTACTTTATGATATATACAATATTAGATAATTCTTTATAGGATATTACACAATATATCTCTGAATGGGAAATATAATTTTGCACATATATATATTTACTGTGATTTATAAAGTGAGTTGTCATTTTATTCCAAATCAAAGAATAAAAATGAGAAGTATATACAGTATAACGTGCGGAAGTAATCCGAATGTTGTAGTATTACGTTTTTTAGAAAACTAAAATTGAAAGCTTTTAAAAATTATTTTGTCGAACTTACAAAAGTATCTCACAAATTTTAATCACCCCTAGGGGCATAAATCCATTATTTTTTATTCTATAAATTGTTGTATGTTGTAATTAACAGTTTAAACTGCATGTCGGATACCGTCCGCTTCAGAAGCATCGGTTCATTTTGACACTTTGATATAGGGCATTTTGCTGGAATAAAAGGTTTCCCTGTATAAAGAATTATATCATTAGAAGTACAATCGATATCTGATTGGCACACAACTTTATTATCACAGGATAGGGGGTATGTACACGTTTGAAAAAATAGTCAAATGATAAGTCAAATACTGTATAGAAAATCTTGTACAGCATGTAGAGATCAAAAACAATTCTGCGGTACTCAAGAGGTTTTAACTATAGTTTATGGAGCCTGTCGCTATAGTTGATGTAACTGACACTGCTACGTTTACAGATCATTCTGGTCAGGTATAGCGTTGGACACTTTCTAACATGTTGATGTCTCTGATGAGACAAGGGTTCCAAACGGGAGTATTCTATTCAACGATGGGTCTGACGTAGGTTTTGTAGGCACGAACAAAAATCATAGCATCGGATGAGTGAAACCCATTTAGTAGTTGAAACAGCGAGAGTATGCGCGTTTTGTGAGATGTGCACAGTGTTTCGTGAGCTGAAGATCGTGTGATATTATTACACCAATGTCTTTGATGTGATCAACTCTATCCAGATCAACACCAGCTAATGAGTAGTTTTGTATCATTATCCCTCCTAGGGCCGAAAGATATGAAATTACATTTTGAGAAATTTATATTTAACTAAAACTCATTTGACCAGGAACAGAAGAGGCGCAGTGCTTGCCTGAGGTTTCCTGTTTTGCAACAACGTCATTAATATAGGTCCTGAAAAGGAAAGGTCCCAGAACTGAACCTTGAGGAACGCCGCTTGTCGCGGGTAGATATGTTCATGATGCTTCACCGGTACAAACACGCTACTTGCGGCCATTGAGATATTCTTTGATCCATGTTAGAAGTTCGTAGCCAATGCTATAGGAGTGTAATTTTATGAGAAGTTTAGGGTGTGAGACAGAGTCGAATGCTTTGACAAAGTCAATGTAGATTGCATAAATACGCATACGATTGTTGCAGGCTATCATCCATTCTTTGAGATGAGATGAGTACAAGTAGAACGGCGACGGAGAAATTCATACTGTTCGTTTGAGACAAGATTATGGGAGCAGAGATAGTGAACCATCATTCGAGTGGGTGATGATTCTTTCCGTGCATTTACAGAATAACGCTAGTTAATGAGACAGGTCTATAGTTGTTTTTGTAGTGATTGTAAGCCTTTCTTGTGGATTGGACAGACATCAACAGCCTTCCATATTTCAGAGATTTGACCGGTAAGCATCGATTTTTCAAAAAGAAAACAGAGCGGAACTGCAATTACATGTGCGTAAGATTTAAGGAATAGTGCTGGAATATCATCCGGTGATCTGGACACCTTTGTAAGGAGTTTTTGAAGGACTTGTACTGCTTTGATATAAGAGAATTTTACAAAATTTAAACTGGTGTAAGTAGGTGCACGGCGTGTGAAGTTTGGTGTCGAGTTATTGTCATTAGTAAAAGCAGTTGAGAAAAGGAGTTCATTTCTGTAGATTTGTCAACATCAGAGACCGCCAGAGACCCATCCGGTTTCTTGAGGGGAGGCACAGGAGTTCTAACTTTCGATCGTCTATGTATATATGTATATAGTCCGTCTTCCACAGAAGGGATTAATGGGACAGTAAATTTGCCATTACTGTAATGCTGCTTCTCAACGTCATTGTGTTTGTTTGGGAGGGCGACACTTCGTCCCTACAAAACTGATCCTCATGATGAAATAATCCGCAGATTGAGGCAGCAGTAGCAAGAATATCTATATAGATATTTTTGGCAGTAGTCTCATTTTAATCCTCTCTGAGATCCTGAGCTGTTCCCTTAGACAGATAAACACCCACCTCAAATCCCTGCCGATGATGAATAAAGAGTTAAATAAGTAAGTACAGCTCAGTTTTCTTGTGAAACTATGCTCAGAATCTGTACCATGCATTATCAACCCTCGTTTTCCGAGTATAGCTTGTGGAAAAATACCTTTTTAAATGATTCGTAGTTCTCTGAAAGTCAAACGATTTTATTTCCGTGATAAACGCAACTGTAGTTTTCTAACAATAACTTATACTGTCGATAAGATAATATGTGCAAAATATTTTCGAGAATAACACTTATTTTGAAGAAAAAAACTGATACAAGTAGAGGGTATTGGTCAAATCCAGTAATTCATTTTAATCTTATAGAATAATCTAAAGCAGCATAGCTTTTCGCAATCGTTAATTATGAAACGGTAAAAGAATTTTAAGATGATTTGTGAAAACCCTTTATCAGGCGTATTCATACTTCTGGTCAGTGTGTACGTGGGCCGACAAACTGAGCAGACTGAGAAGACAGACAGGTAGATAGATAGAGCGACATACATATGAAAACGAAAAGGGTGGGTCAGAGAAATAAACAAAAAAATAAAGACAGAGAGACATACAGACATATGGAGAGAATGTCAGACAGAGACATATATGTACTGTTTGACAGATAGATAGAGACCATGTAGACAGATGGAAAGAAAAAAAGAAAGATGGGCAAACAGACAAATGGAGAGAAAGACAGGCAGGCAGAGAGACTAATGGAGAGAAAGACAGGTAGGCAGAGAGACAAATGGACAGAAAGACAGGTAGGCAGAGAGACAAATGGAAAGAAAGACAGGCAGGCAGAGAGACAAATGGAGAGAAAGATAGGTAGGCAGAGATACAAACGGAGAGAAAGACAGGCAGGCAGGGAGACAAATTGAGACATAGACAGTTAGGCAGACATAGATACATATAGAGAGAAAAACAGATAGGCAGGCAGACAGACAGAAAAATGGAGAGAAAGAAAGAAAGACAAATGGGGAGAAAGACAGACAGACAGATGGAGAGAGAGACAGACAAATAGACAGACAGAAGTAGCAAAAGCAGACACACACAGAGTGAAAAACAGACATATACATATAGAAAGATGGAGAAAAAGATAGACAGGCAGACATGGGGAGAGTCATATGGACAGACGGAGAGGAAGACCGAGAGGCAGACTTGCAGACAAATGGAGAGAAAGACTACTGTTCTGCAGCTATTATTCAAAAAACAATTGCACGTTGTAGCGTCCAGTTTATTCTAGCACAATTACATAAAAAAGAGTTGCACGTTATAGCGTTCAGTCTTTGTAGCACAATTACATCACTTGCAACTCGTGCGAGCTTCTCTCTCATTCACGCTTGTCTTGAGCTGTTCTACTAGCACAGTACCAACTCGACAACAAAATCAATAATAACTAAGCAGCCTTATTGTCTGGCGAAAAAAAGAACAGCGCAGTGGAATCTACTAGCAAGCCAATACCGGAGCAATACAATGTACCTCTAAAAATAGCGCAGCTTATCTGCTACACAACTACATAGATATGTAGATAGAGAGACCATTCGTATCGCACACACGCCGAAATACTCCGGGACGAATCAGAAGAAATACATTTTGAAAAATAGTCCGATCCGGAGTTCAAAAGAAGTCTTCATCGGGTGCATCAACACTGTACTGAATATGAAACATCAACACTAAACAGATATATACAAACACAGAAGAAGGCAGACAGGACAATAGAGGGAACAACAGACATGCACACATATGGAGAGACAGATAGAAAGGTAACCAGACACACCCTAATTATGCAATTAGACCAGCTAAAACTTGTGAAACATTCACAGAGGGAAGTAATTTCATAAAATTTGTCGATGCACTACAGGAAACCACAACCTTGAACTCTGCTTCAGAGAAATCTCGTTGATCTTACTTACTGTACTACCTCCACAGTGAAGAAATGAGATTGTATGCCTGCTGCGCAAAATCGAAGCCTCAAACTTCATTCAAAGAGATTTTCCTGACAAATTATTAACTGAGGCATTATTATAGTGAGAGAGAGAAGAATATCACCATACGAGAATGAACCTGGAATTAATTAACTTTGTGGTTATTTAGTCGAACAGTTTTGCTCATTTCTTTTCCCGACCTAATTAACTCTCGACTTTCTCACGCACGAAATGTGCGACCTAACTATGGGATTTAATTTCGGAAACAGCAAGGATAATCAGGAACTGCATTGCACATCGAATGAATTGGGAGTGTATGCTTAATGGCCTATACATGAAAATTTTTCATTAGTTGTAAAATTTGTTAAAATTAGTATATCCAATCAACCCGAAACTACAAAAATCGAAAAATCAGGCCATCATGTAATTGCGACCTGTTTTGCTTATCTAACATGATCATTTTCAGAATGTTTTATAAGTATTTTAATTTCGTCGTCGTCAATAGTCGGTTAGGGCGAGGGACGCCGCTCGGTGACTTTGTTGATGTCTGCACGCCAAACTGTCAGGTTCTGTGCTCGCTGCTTCGCATTTCATCCATTATCTATTTCTCGATATTGTCGTCATCCCTGTAATTATGTGAACGAAGTATTCGAACTTCTGTCTGAAGACAACACGAATCAGTAGGCCTTATGGGCTGTTGAATGATTTGCATGGCATACTCATTGCTTTGCTTTTCTTTCCAGCTATAATACTAAGCATCTTGCACCATGTCCACATCTCAAATGACTTGATCTCGTTTTATCATCCTGCGTGAGTGACCAGCTTTCGCAACCGTACGTAGCGATTGAAAACACCAGAGAGTTTACAAGTGCTATCTTTGTTTGTCGAGAGACTGCGTGGCTACTCCAAATCTCTCGTAGGCTCATCATGCCTGTTGCACCATGCCTACCCTTCTCCGAACCTCTTTCGCTGAACCGCCTTTATGTGTGATGAGCGAGTCGAGAAAGTTGAAGTATTTAATCAATTCAATGTCCTCACCATTTATAGCAAACTTTTCGTTTTGATCTCTCCACTACCAACAACAATGATCTTGGTCTTTTTAATTTCATTGGTGTGCAGTTCCCTACGATGTCATCATCATTCAGTGCCGTCATCGTCCCGTTAGCTGGTAACAATATCGCTCCATCTCTCTCTCTCTCTCTTTTCAGCTTTCCTTTTAGCTTTTCCACAAGATGCTATCCTACGTCAATCTCTTTCATCGTCCCCCCATTCATGTTCTTCTCCATTTTCCTCTGTCTCGCTTACCTAGATCGAGACACTCTCCAAGATTAGATTAACCAAACTCCCGATAGAACTTCTAAGTAGATGGTCTACAAATTTCAGTTTTCTTTCTTTGGGCTTTTTAAAAGTCTTTATTTAGTTCTAATCAATGGCAATATTTTTTAGTTCGACACCTTTCCAGTCTAATTAATCTTCAGGATTCTTCTATAGTACCATCAGTACTCGAATGCTCTAATTTTGTTGTCAATTTCCTTGTTGAAGTCCAGTCCTCCGACCCATATGCAATAATAGTGAATCTGTGTCAGGTGTTCAGTAGTCTTTTCTTTAATGTGATGTTTCGATTTGCTTTCAGTACCATTTTCTGTAAATCTTCGGCACTGCATGCTAATAGTGATGTATCATCAGCAAATCGTAAATTCGTAATGTTTTATCCGTTGATTTTTATACCTTCTACTTCTTCTAATGTATATATATTCACTATATACAATTAGTTACTGAAATTAAAATATATAACTGGGACTATTGATCAGGAATGTACTTGGCGCGAACTTCCGTGGCTCATTTCCATCAACCATGTTGTATCGATTTATCTGTCGCAGATCACGTGGTGGAAAGAAGGCGGGCTCTATGAATTGTCCCTGGGAACGGAAGTCTCGGACAAACGCTACCAGCTGGCCCGCACTCGCTACGAGGATTGGACTCTACTGATCAAAAATGTCCGGAGCGAAGACGCCGGCAACTACATCTGCCAAATCAATCTGTCCAAATTAAAGGAGAAATTCTTCCATCTAGTCGTCAAGGGTAAGATTCAACCGTCATATGCGGTCAATTCGTGCATATAGGAGGGTGTTAGTGAGTTTTCGGACTCATTATAAAACCAAAACCGCAGAGTACATACATTGTGTATACAGATATTTCAATTCTGTGAGTTTTTATTTTGAAAGGTTTCGCCCTATGCAAATATACAGTGCATACATACTACAAAAACAAAAAACAACCATTTGTAGGTAAACAATTATTGACAAACAAAATAAAGACGTGTAGTCAGGTTACAAGTAAAAGAGCAAGCCCTCAATGCATGTTGAAGATTGGTGATGATTCCATCAAGCAAGTATGACGCAGTTTAACTAACTACTTGGGGAGTAGGATAACTGAGAAAGGCAATTGTGATATACTGAAATCAGGAGACGTATAGGGATGTCAAAAGATACATTTCATAAAATGGAGAAGGTGATAAAAAATCGTAACTTTCCAATGGAGACGAAGAAAAGGGTGTTGGACTGTTACGTCAAATCTATCATGTTATATGACTGCGAATTCTGGACTATATCACTACAAATGGAGAAGAGGATAGATGCAGTTGAGTTGTGGTTTTACATAAGAATGATGAATATCCCATGGACAGGGCGTGTAACCAATGACAAGGATTTTAGAAAAGCAGGCAGCAAGCAAAGAATAATGAAGACTATCAAGAAGAGACAACTCGAATTCTTAGGCCATATCATGAGGAAGGGTGGTCTTGAAGAATTAACACTGACTGGATACATGAAAGGAAATAGAAGCAGAGGAAGACAACGTCTAACTTACCTAACAAGTCTAAGACAGTAGATGGATGGCCTAACAACTTCCAAAAAGAGACAAAGGGAAAGTGAAAGAACAAGTGCTGCTAAGAACATGGAAGAAAAG
>JAUYWV010140357.1:0-10609 GCA_032274565.1 Nematoplana nigrocapitula | reverse complement strand
TGGACCAACCCGGTCCAAGTTGTTCAATTCCTCACGAGCCAAGGGGGGAGGACCTACTACTGTAGTAGGTCCGGGGGCAGCAAACAACAACAACAACATGCCTGTTGTGGTAGAAGCTGATGCGAGCACTGTCAGACAGGGGGTTCCTTCCTTCACTCTGGATACCAACAGTTCGGCAAAGGACTTTGACAAGCTGAGATCACGAACTAGATCATTTAGCTCCTCATGGAGAAGAGGATGTAGAGCATCATCGTCATAAACCGCTTCGTCTTCTTCATCTTCACGAACACTGGATGAATCTTCATCACTAATGTCAGGAAGTTTTCCAAAGTCAGGTACTGGAATTTCATGACAATGACTTACAGGACGTCATGCTGATTGAAGATCTGCATACTTAAGACTCCTCCGGTTCGTTCTGTTGATCCCAGTTACATCATTAGCGCAGAAGTAGCAGTCAGTGAAATGGTTTGTCGCTCCTTCCAAACCATGGGAATTCCAAACATCAGACAACTCTTCTTGCCCTTAGTCCACTGACACAGAAACTCAGTACATGCCTTGCATACCTTGTGTGGTGCTCAAGCTTTATCCTGGTCGTCAAGTTTAATACCAAAATAAGCAAAATAAGCACGCTTTATCAAACTTGTGACTGGATTCCTGTTAAGAACAAATGTGTATTCGCCGCAGATGTAGCAGAATATGTCGGACTTATTTTTGCAAGATCTTCTGAGCGAAGCCATTTTAATCACTCCCTCGGATAACACAAATAAAAAAGAATGTTGCATCACATAAAGCGAAAATACCCGTAACTGTAATAGCTAAAAATGTTGACCTGATTGAGTAAAACCAATATGATTTTTAGATTCAGCACATAAAAGTTGTCCTACATCCGCTAAAAAAACTTAGACAATAAATTTGGTTTTGACCAGTGTAATCATTCTGCTGCTAGGCGTCACCAGGATTTATTCGCCGTGTACGGTACTAGCCAGCAGCATGCTACACGCCGCACATGCCGGGGACGCGCATATGTAGTATGCTGGAATTGACCGAGAGGGAATGTAAATTTCATATGAATACCCGCACCTTCCGAGAGGAAAAGGAACATGCATTAAAGTGCTACGCGTACCATCGATCAACATAACAAACAAATAGCAAATCACATACTACAGCTACCAGATTGAAATTCGCCATTGAGAGTGTCCCATTTTGTAATATACTGATGTAGCATTGTAGCAATCGACTTCGACAGAATGAAAAATCAATTCCCATAAGTGAATAAGGCCATCATGGATGTTAATGTTTAACATCATCAAGGGGAGTAACCTTATAAGTTCGTCGGAATTCCCCTCTTCAATGGATTAAAAGCATGTTTTAATCTCGTTGGGAGCCTCATTCTGTACTATATACTGTATATTGATGTAGCATTGCAGTAATCAACTTCTCAAGAATTCAGACTCCTTATTCCGTAGTACGGTATATTGTATGATTTTGAAGTGTTTTCAGTCTATTGATCCAAAAATAAACAATTAAAATCTAAGAATTGTTTAACTAATTTTATTTAGGCACAAACATACAAAATTTAAATCTGTGGTCAGCAATGTAACATCTGTTTATTGCTGACCGGAGATATATGTATAACCAAGTATTTCGATTAACTATCATCAAAATAACAAGAATACACTTTTAATCTCGTTCCGAAGGAACCATGAAGTTGATGGTGCAGTTGGCATTTCCGGAAATTATGATTTTCCGTTCTTGTGATTTGCTTCTAAACTCGTTGGGATGTTGATAATTTTGTTTTCGAATTTCTGAATCTTTCGTGACGTTTCTTCATCATCTGTAATTTTTACCCAGTGATCTTCGTTCACAATACCAATCACCATTTGCGGCAAGTTTCTTCAGTGCCAGTGGAAAGAGGTTATATAGTACATTGTTTGGGAATCTTTTAGATGTATGTGCGAAGGCAGGTAACTGGACAATTATTAGGATTGTCTTTATTCTCACTCTAACTTGGGACAAATTCTCAAATTTTTCTGAGACAGTGAAGCTTTCACGTTCTTTGTAATATAACTTTTGTTTATCAAAAAAACTTTTGTTCTCGCTGTCTACTCCAAATGAGATGGCACTTACTGGTAAATCATGTAGAATTTCTCGTCCCCGGAGAGCAAAATAATAAACGAGTGCAAACCAAGCTTCCTGTTGGAGGCATTTTGCAGTAGATTGATCAAAGTAAGCGTTCATTTTTTTCAAATCTTCCGTTTCAATGGAATCAAATTTATTTCTCTTGCCTTTCCACCATTTTCCATCCACATTTTTACCATCATTTTTAGTACACCATTACATCTCACATAATCTTTGCCATTGACCAAATCAATATTTCTGTTAATCTCGGTGCTATTTAGATACCTTTGGATGGCAGCACGTATGCATATTAAAGGGGCTGGGCTGTAGGGTTTGCTTTCCTGAGTTCTTAATGAATAGTGAAAATAACTTAAATAATTAGCCAGAATTTCTTCTGTTGGTGCTTTTTCTATGTTGACAAACAATTTTTCTCAATAAAAAATGACTTGAACTTTTTCACATGATTCTTGGTTTGTCCATGAGTTGACATCGGAACATTACTTGTTTCAGCTTTTCTTATGTTTTCAAGGACCTCTTCTCCTATACATTATCAACTGTTTCAATATTATCTAATTCTTTAGCGACAATCACCATTTGCGGCAGGTTTTTTCGGTGCCAGTGGAAAGACGTTAGTACATTGTTTGGGAATTTTTTAGATGTATGTGCTGACCAGAATTCAAACATATGATGCCTCTACATTGATTGAGCATTGTCGAAATCGCCTAACCATTGGAATTTTGTATTAGCAGGCAATTTCTGCAATGTTAGACCAATTATATAATATGTAAAAAAAGCGCGCGCGATTTGAAACGGTTGCTTAATTTTTACGATCCAGTAAGAAAATGACAAAAAATCTCAAAAACCAATGAATAACGATGAAATTGTGGAGGAACTAAAGAAATTCTTCCAAAAGTAATTCGACGATCTCAAGGAAATCATCCGCCTGAAGGATGTGAGGATGGCCGAATTGGAGGACCGCATTGCTAGATTGGGACGGCAGCGCCTGGACGATCGACACCTTCAAGAAAAAAAAGAAAAAAGATTTGAGGTGGTTATCCTCAAGTCTCAAATCGAGGAGGCCTCAAGGATCAACATCATTGGCTGTGTTAATAACTACCTCTCACCTGGATCTAAGGTAACTGCATGTCCAAGATATTGACTATGTGAGTGAATTTAGATCCAGAAAAGGTCCTCTAGTTATAAAACTGAGAACTCTAAAAGCCAAGTTAAACATCTTAAAGTGTAAAAGCAGAAAATGTATATTTAGAAACTCACTTCTAAAGAGGGAGCTTGTTGCAAAGAAGAAAGCTTCGGAGCTAAAAAAGGGACTGATTGGGAAGGCCTGGGACTTCAGGGGTGAGGTGTTTTATTGTCTGCCAGATGGTGATGAGAGAATCAGGGCCACTCCTGAAGCCTTTAGACAGATGGAAACTGTTGGCCCTGATCCTCCCACTTCCTGATGTCTGTTGGAAGGGATGACCCTCACCTCACCCCCTGTCCCCTTGCCTGCTATCAATTCACATTGTAGTAACACTGAAGCAAATATCAATATGTATAGTTCACCTACAATTGCTACCCAAGAAATCTTAAAAATGATTTATCAAAAATCAAAATATTGAATAGTAATAAATCATACTATACAACTGATGAATACAATAACTTAAAAGGTCACAGAAATGAACTTAAATTATTTATATCTCTAAACATAGAAATAGTCTAAGAAAATACATAGAAGAATTATGTGTTTTTATTGACTCTCTAAAAGTTAAACCTGATTTGATAGTTTTACAGGAGGAAATAATAAATAAAATGTTGATGATATTCTTTACACTGTAGCGGCCGGTCGCTGAAAGCATCGCTCACACTATCAATCGACCCGCGGCCAAGCGGTTCTGCGTGAGCTGCCGCGCTGGCAGCCGGTCGCTACGAGCTTCGCTCACACTGTTAGTTGCCTTTCTTTCTGTCTCTTGTACCTGTATATAACTTTCATTTGTACATACGCACACACAATATACGTTTTCTGTTAAGGAAAGCGACTTCTCTCTACCGTCTAGCTAAACTGGTAAGGCCGACGTGATGTTCCCCCTCACGGGGGAGACGGACAGGGGGACTAGGCCAAGTACATTTCCGCGCTGCAGGTGAACGAGATCGCTATTCCTCTCCACGCAGCGCGGACGCCAGGAACTCTCGCTGACAACGAGTCAGCTCGCCTGGCGCCCCCTCGCCTTCGACGACGCAGACATCTTCTCGCTACATTGGTGACTCCGACGGGCCGGCGGTGCCGTTGTCACCGCCGAGTGCTTCACAACACAGAAGTAGCCGCCCATCCAGCCGTCGAGACAATTCCCCTGGCCGTCGAGTCAACCACAGCACGCAGTCGCCCCTCTGGTCGTCGAGTCAAACCGGCATGCAGCTACTCCTTTCGACCGTCGACTCACTGAGGGGCGTACACGCTAGGAAGTCCTTCCGACCGTCTACTCTCTGATCGGTGTACATGCTAGGAAGTCCTTCCGACCGTCGACACGCCAGGAAGCCCTTCCGACCGTCGACTCACTGACGGGCGCACGCGCCAGGAAGCCCTCCCGACTCCGACCCACAAGGTCCAGACGTCTCTTGGTAACGTTTCGTTGGGGGGAGCTGTGTAGCGGCCGGTCGCTGCATGCATCGTTCACACTAGCAATCGACCCGCGGTCAAGCGGTTCTGTGTGGGCTTGAGCGCTGGCAGCCGGTCGCTACGAGCGTCGCTCACATTGTTAGTTGCGTTTCTTTCTGTCTCTCGTACCTGTATATAACTTTCGTTTGTACACTCAGAACATCAAACTTAATAAAACAAAATCATAGTAAAAATTTAAGAAACTATTTTAATATAGAAATAAATACACTGTACTACAATAGGCAAAATAAAGTAATAGAGGAAGCTAGTGTGATATGGTATGGAACACCAAATGAGATAAAAAGATAAAAAATAGACAATCCTTCAAAGAAAAAACTGAATAGTTTTTTGCTTAAGCAATTATTAAACAATAGAGAACTTACTTGAACAAAAATATTTGCTTCATTGTTACCAATGCTTCATCTAAGCTATTTGAGTTTATTCGATTTATATTGATGTCTTATTTTTCTGCCTTATGTCTGTTCGCGCCTATTTGACGTTTGTAATTTTTGTCTATATATATTGTTGACTAGCTAGATCTGCCCTTGGGTAGCCTCTGGTCTACCGTTTGCAATTTTGTTTTTGCAATAAAAAAAATATCATTATTATTTTTTTTGCGAATACAATTTTTTTATTATTTTAAAAATACAATATGAATGTACATATAAAAGAAATAGGAATTATAAAGTAAGTTATTATTAGTTTAATTACATTCTATGATGCATTCGTGTACGTCACACCTGTAAAATGTATTTTTGAATATCTAGTCATTTAAAATTTTTAAATATTCGTTTTATTAGTATTATTAGAAATGGACACAATTTCAGGCTATTGGTCCACTGAAGTACCACTAAAGTTATTTGTATACAGTATATATTTGTTTTTTGAAAGAGTACATAGAGAGTTGACGAAACAATTTTCAGCCGAAAGTTTGTCAAACAGCAAACAATCATCTTAATTAAGCCTAATGTATGTGTTTTTAGCTTTTCCATATGTATGCCTGAAGACACCAAAAACTTGTCCCCTCCTCTTCTTTCACCTCTAGAAATCCTCAGCCACGCCCCTTTATTGTTCCCATACATACAGTACACACACAAAAAAAGGAAATTCATAAACAAATTCACTTAACTTAATTTAAAGTATTGTGTGTTAAACGTTGGGCTGCCTGGACCACACCCAAGGAGCACATGCGTCATTACAGTGAAACAAATTATGCACTTCCTATCTACGTTGCATCGATGTAAAGTAATAATGCAGTTTGCTGTAAAAACCAGTCAAACATCAAGGTTTCTGATCACACGAATAAGACAGCAAAAGCTGTTTATAATATAGCAATATCTATATTATTAACCGTGTTGTGTGATTCCTGGGTCGGTCGGTCGCGTAAAAATTAGAACGGGTCGTCTGATTAATCAGTTTGCTGACAGAGAGAGAGAGAGAGAGAGGGCACAAGTCAGGCTGTGACTTGATGCACTCTCTAACTCACACACAGTCTGGCTGGCTTAAAACTGAACGGTCGGCCAAGCTGATCTATTGATTTTCTCTGTCGTCAGTCCCTCTCACTCTGGCGCAATCTATCGCGCTTTGGAAACAAGAAAGACTACGGCGCTGTGCTATAGGCGGGTGGTTCGTTTTCCGCGCTATAGCTGCGCTGGCTATTTTCTACTTAGATTTCTAATTCCAATTTACAAATATTCGGAAATGTCGGTTATTCATAACTACACTTGCAACGGGCCACTGGTTATTGTTTATAAGTGCAAATGCCTTTCGCTAGGCGAGGGGACTGGCTGTGTCCAAACTTTCGGCCCAACTCTAGAACAACACTAGTTTCGTCCTCTGATTGGGACTACTGATCAGGTATACGCAAGAGAAGGCAAAGCCGACCTGATTTACTACTGGAAAATAAAGTTGAGAGCTCCGAATAAGGAAGTACACCACAGAGGATAAATGGCATCACGACATCAAATACATTGACAAAGACATTTGCATATAAAATGAGTCAAAACTATTAAATAAAAGAGGCATTTGTATTTATTGTTTCCCCATACACAATGTAGTTTCTTACACACCACAATTGCTGAGCGAAATTGCACAAGGAACCAGCGGCTTGTTTACACTCAAAGTGCTTGTATGTATCACTTGAAGAATTGGGGTGGGAAAACCTTCAAATGATGATAATGGGCTTTTAAAAAGTTTTAGATTTTACTTATTCTGATGAACTATGTCTACTTCATTCTAACTTATGGAAGTGAATATTGGATGATATCATCGCAGACGGAAAGCCGATTTGAAGTCATTGAAATGTGGCTTTTGCGAAGAATGCTCAGAATATCCTGGGTAGACCGCATTTTCAATTGAAGAAGTTCTAAATAGAGCAGATGAAGAAAGAAAGTTGATCAAATTGATAAGAAAAAGTTAGCTCGAATTGCTGGGCCATGTTATGAAGGAGGTTAGGACTAGAAGAAATTATAACAACAGTGATGATTGATGGGAAATGAAGAAGAGGACGACCACGTATAAGATACATGGAAAGTATTGGAAAATGGATGCAGGTGCAAGTACCAGAGGAACAGAAGCGAAGCTTGACCATAGGAAATGTATGGAAAACCTGTAATGATAGAGATATGTGGAAGTCCATTGTCACCTACGTCTTAGAGGGGCACGGCATATAGACATAGACATAGATATAGAGTTCGGGTTGACAATTCTTCCAGGATCTGACCTTCATCTGACTCCATGCTATGTTTCACGGATCTATGGTAGGACGTCGCAGCTTGCACCTCGATACAAAAGATATTCCTAGATGATTATCTTACAAAGACGGTGCGATGTTTCTACTGACAACGATACACATGACCAGAAGAAACTGCTATTCAAGCGAAACTCTGCTACTGAGAGACAACTAAACCTAGACATTGAAAAAAAGAAGAAAAAGATTTTGCATTTTTTTAACGCAATCACCGTTTCTCGTTAAACATTTCCACACAGGACTAAATGGCTTGTAACCCATTCTTGAACGTCTTTGAGCCTGAAGTGAAACGTCAAAGCCGTGAATGGCACTCTCATGGATCTCTAAGGCCAATTGAAACTATCCGATTTTGAGCGGAACTGAAGGGGATGAACATCGCGTTCTTTGACCACCATAGAATTGTTTCTCGATTTAGCTATTCCATCATCAGTGGCCAGCTGAAAGTGATGAACATCCATCTGGATATCTTGTAAAGTCCACGTGAGGTCAGTCATCCCCAAGAAACCGCCAGACTTGGTCAAAAGAAGGCGATCTCCACCTTACAGTGGAGTGCCGCAACGTCAGCACAAGGTGAGAAGATCACTGCAAAGATGGGAGAGGCTTGGAATGCCTTCCTCACCCGGCCTACTCTCCCGATTTGTCTCCTTGTGACAGACAGGTTTGCAGGGTGGATTTCATGACTTGGTTTACCGTTGGGAAACTGCGATTATGTTGAACAGCTGCGGCTAGTAAAAAACTGACTAAGGGGAACAACAGTAAGTAGGTAGCATCCAACGGCCTCTTCTCCATTGATGCCTCGAGATATATTCTGACAGTCTCAGCCACACCTTACCACATTTTGCTGAATTCCTTGTTCGAAACTTTCTCCAATGAGGAATCATTGAGTTTGCGGCTGTTCCCCTTCATCACTGTCTTGATATCTTCCGTCGACCAATCCCTGGGGTTCTTCTTACCCATCACTGATTGTGCCTTTGCCCGATTGGCCTAAAATAAGAACACAATAGAGGAACACAGGTAGACTTCTCCAGCGTTCTGTATCGTCAGAGTGCAAGTGACCTTGACTTGCAAGGCATCATCTCTCACCGAACTGACAATTGTACATAAACGGTTGAGCCTATCTTTTAAAAATAGTCAAATAACTGTTTCCGTAAAACTTAACTTAATTTGAGTAGCAAACGATTGAAATGACCAAAACAATGGAAACAGGCAGCATTTTTGTCAATCAATAATTAATCTGTTATGTCAGATTCTGACATTGACTATCATACGCCTGCTTTCAACCCCTGCACGCTTCTGACGATTGCACTTCAGAAATGTGTTTCTCAACCAGCCCAGTCCAAGAATGTTGTCATTATTGTCTACCAGGACTCATTTAATTTTCCGCCATACCACAAGTACTGAACCTACAACCAACCCATCTTTCCTAAAACACATGCCACACTAATCTGACCTGCCTTCACTACAATATGTCCCTTATCATCTGCCAGTTGACACTAACCCGTTGAAGAATACATTTGTTCGTGACTTTTTCTTTCATGAGACCTTTGATTTCTCATCAGAAACCGGATTTCCGCAGATTGCATGACCTTCCTGGTTGTCCAACCTTCGCACTCACACAACAGGACTGGGCGGGTGTACATAGCAGCTGAGTACTCTGGTTCTGGTTTGGATGAGGCAACACTGCTCACATATTGCAATTCGTGCGCTGCTCAAATGCTTCTCCTGGCACCGGGAGTCTACACACAGAAAACCGGTTGATTTTAAAAAACAACAATAGCTGGAGATGGGCAGGCTCTAAATAACCCCAAAATAGAATCAGATGAATCATTGCGTGACGTCACGAAATAGACTATCTAATGAAAGCGTGCAACGTCATTGATGACGTACAGCAATCAGAATAATGTAAGTCAAGGACATGGAAATATCTTTCGATTTCGCTTTGCAGTTTAAATTTTGAATTTGAACTTTAATTTCAAAGCATAAATGAACTGCTACAAAAGATGTCTCTGGCCTTCGAACCATATGACTACTCGAAAGTTCGTACAATTTTAAATAAGCATGCAAATTTGAAATTTAAATGGCCGAAGTGATGTGATTACCAAATTATCTTGCCAAATTGATTCTGGTATTTGCTACATTGGAAAATTCAAACTCCACATCTTCAAACGAATTCAAACACATTCTAAATATACCCTTTCCATCATTGATTCCCCTGAGTATGATTTTCAGCTAAAAATTAAAGAAGTCCTTCACACATACTGTACAGCAGTCTAAACAACCTACTCATAACTCTCAGATTCTATAGATCCGGTAGCCAATATTCATTAATGGCAGTTCTCCTGCTGATTATTCTATGCTTGTGTTTGAGTATATCAATAATTTTCTGTGTAATCGCCCGATGAAGGCAACTCTTGTTGTTGAAAGCGTTTGCAGTAGGATATATTTTTGCAATATTTCACTGTGGTAGAAGTTTAAATATTTTGAAGTAGTTATATCACTGAAAATGTAAAATAAAAGGCAGGGGTGCGTAGCAGAAGTAAGCAGTAAACGCGCTGTGTCGAAATCGCAAATAATAAGATGAACAAGATGAGAGCTATTGCAAAGAAGATCAAATATTGCTTCTTGGAAACATTTGTTGAAATATGTGCAGGAAGCAGTTCAGCTTTTTTATGGATGTCGTAAAAGGGACGAAAATTTCATTTATTTGCCCATCATATATGAAGAGGAAAATTGACCATGCTAGTCCGTGATTTCGAAGAGATTAGAAGAAAAAGTAGGATTAAGTCAGAGATAAAACCTGACTGGATTTGGAGTATAGAGGGCAGGGGTGACTTAGAGAGATGCTGTGAAGACATGGACAGTTGGCAGAGAAAGACATTCATATGGATATGCACGCATGTCCCATGGCTACTGCGGTATCAAGGATGTTGATGCTATTGCTTAGAAACGTAACCAATGGCAGCGCGTTTTTTCAATCCAATTACATCTAGATTACACCGTGCAGAGGGACAATATAATAGTTTATCTCCCAGACAGTGGTGCTAAAACGATTTTAGTTCCGCTCGTCGAGGAGATAAGCGTATTTTAGA
>JAUYWV010140346.1:0-10609 GCA_032274565.1 Nematoplana nigrocapitula | reverse complement strand
GCGCGCTGATAGCGTCTCTCTATCCCAGCTGCGCACGGGCCACTCTACCATTTTAGCCACCTACAGGCACCGTATTGACCTTGTTGACTCCCCCTCTGCCTCTTCTGCCTTCAGGCCCCAGAGAATCTCTCCCACCTTCTTCTGACCTGTCCCTCCCATTCTGTCCTCCGCCTTTCAGAATTCGGTGACAACCCCTCCCTCGCCGTGCTTGCTGACGGGAAGCGAGCGTTGTTGCTGACGCCCCCCCCCCTCCCGACCGGGAATAAGACAAAACAAGACCATCACCGGGAAAACATTTGGCCACCCATCGATCTGTCCTCCTGCACCAACAAATCCTGCTCGATCATCACTCCCACCGACAAGACTCTCAAATACAATTAAGACATCTCGCAACCACCGAACCTCCAAACTCGATCGCGCCACCATCTCCGTCTTAGCCAAAGTGGTCAGCTCCAACGCGCAAACCACCAACGCACCTCCCCCTTTCATCACCCTTTCTGCTCTCTCCCTCCTAATCGGCAGACTTCGCCACACAGGAGCCACAGGCTCTGACGAAATTCACAATCAGGTAATCAAGCGCCTCCCCCCTCATCACCTCAACATCCTTCTTCATATCATCAACACCTCCATCGCCACTGACCAGATTCCCTCCGCCTGGAGATGTGCCTCCATCATCCCCCTTCCTAAACCCGGTAAACCCCTCACCGCCACCAGTATCTACCGCCCCGTTGCACTCACCTCGTGCATCGCTAAACGGGCCATCCTATCCCTTCTCCAACCCATCTCCGAAGCCGCCCTTCACCCTTCCCAAGCCGGTTTCCGCCCCCTCCGCTTCACATATCGCATATTGCCTGGCTCTCTCAATCTATCTCCGACGGGTTCGAGCGTCGTGAGCGCACAGTGGCCACCTTCATCGAGCTCTCCGCCGCTTTCGATGTTGCTTGGAGGCAGGCCATCATCACTAAACTCTCCTCCATCGGCTCCCCTCCCCACATCACCCGCTGGATCGCCTCCTTTCTATCAGACCGCAAAGCCCGTGTCACCTTCGGCGGCAGTACTTCCAAATACCGATCTTTCCGTCAAGGTGTTCCCCAAGGTTGTGTCCTTTCCCCCACCCTCTTCGCCATCCTCATCGCCGACCTCCCCCGACTGCGCCACATCTGGAGTCAACATCGCCCAGTACGCTGACGACATCGCCATCTGGTCTTCCCACCAAGACAAGTACATCGCTATCAAGCCTTTCCTTCGACCCCACCCCCAAATTCCTCGGAATTACCTTCGATCGCCAACTACACTTTGGCCCGCACAGCTCCAACATCCGCTCTAAAATGTCATCGCGCCTCGGCGCCATCAAGGCCATCGCGGCCCGCTCCTGGGGTGCCAAAACTGACATCATCAGCACAGCCTTTCTTGGCTTTGCTCAAACCCCAGCTACCTACGGAGCAGCTTCTTGGATCACAAGTACCTCTCTTTCCCACCTTCAGCGTGTGGAACCCATGAATTGTGCTGGAGACCGCATCATCTCCGGCTGCTGCGCTGGCACCCCTCCCCATCCTTCACCACGAAGCCCAAATTCTCCCATTCTCCACCATCGGCGCCATCTCAGCCATCGACACCATTCTTCTCCCCCCTTTACCCACACCCGACCTCCCCAGCCTTACCTGTACCTTCCACCTCTAAATTGAAACTTTGCCAGAAGTTCACCAACAAATTGTTTAAATAAAAAGTTGACAACAGTTTTTGGACTTATAACAGTTTCGACTGGTCTAGAGTCGCCCTAATCAACAACTATGAACACAGTAGACAACGTTCTGGACTTAGTACAATTTCAAACAACACTTATTATATCCTATAGCCTCACCCTAACAGAACCGCCCTCAAACAAGTGGTCCAGAGAGAACCCAACTCTTACTACTGATGCCTCTCCGCCATCGGAGACCTTCCGCATCTGCCCTTCGACTGCCCCTCCAACGACCACATCCGCATACCCAACTCCACTTCCCCGATCACCCTTGCCACCCTCTCCACCAACCCCTCCATCGCCATCGCCCTTCTCTGACACCTTAATCCCCTCTACTCTCACTCTCTTCTTGCGACCCCCGCCCAAGAAAAATTGGGGAGCGCAAAATTAACATAATTGTATTTTCGGTTAGAGCGTTATTTGAGGATGTAGGGCGCTTAGATAATATCTTAGACAGTTATGAGAGATACGGTAAGCTCTTACTACTGTAATATTGTTTCCGCTCTTGGCAAGCAATTCTATAGAGAAAACGGATTGAACGAACATCCCGTGACACTTAACTTAGTGAAACTGCTTCACACATTATTTGTTGATGTACATACTGTATATACCATACATATATTCTGTTATTTATTTATTTCTTGCTTACCGTATCTCTCATAACTGTCTAGGGTCATGTTTTATCCTTTTCACAGTTACTGGTTAATTATGAAGTGAATCAGTGTTTTGATTGTTTAATTTTGTTTTAAGCAAGCGCTTTAACTTGATCACAGTTATTGCAAAAAGTTAACATACCGTACCTAGCTCTACATATATTGCATTAAATTTGTTTTAATAACATTTTTAAAAACAATTTTGCACTTTCTAATATATTTTTGGAAACTTTGGGTAAACATTTATATTAGTTGGCGATGCATTTAAAGGCTCTAAAATGGTTCCTTCTTATGATCACAGTGAACTACGTACATACTAATTGGAGCACATATTTTGATGAAGTCACCAATCAATGTTTGCACGGAAATAGAAAGTGACAACATTTGTTTTTCGAATACTAGAACCGAAGACCTTTAAAAATGTAACGAGCGAATGTTTCCTGCGGTCGAGCAGTGTTTAGTTAAAACAGTATTGATTTTTTAGCGCTACTGAAAAAAATGAGCGTTTGTCTCCAGAGATTTGGCAGAACACCGAAAGCTCCGAAGATGCAAAAAGACACGGATATACAAATCGCGGACGCAAATACGCACAGTGCCGAGTGAAGCCGATAGACGATCGGGTCATTCGAGGTGACGCCATTCTGCTGCAGAAGACTTGCCCAAGCAAGCCGATTCGGACACATTGAGAACGCCTACATCGCATAGGGCGAGTCAGGGTGTCCGCCCTGCCTCAAATTCCAATGATCTGCCATCCGCCCTGCCTCAAATTCCAATGACCTGCCATCCGGCCTGCCTCAAATTCCAATGACCTGCAATCCACCCTGCCTCGAATTCCAATGGCCTGCATCCGCCATGGCTCGAATTCCAATGATCTGCCATCCGCCCTGCCTCAAATTCTAATCACCTGCCATCCGCCCTGCCTCAAATTCCAATGGCCTGCATCCGCCATGGCTCGAATTCCAATGACCTGCCATCCGGCCTGCCTCAAATTCCAATGACCTGCCATCCATGCATGGAAGGACGATCGGGCCTGTATATATTAAACGTGTCACCAACGTTACAATTAACAATTATTACAAATAATTCAACAAGTCATGTACAGTAAAACTAGTTTTTTATCTAACGATTTTATGCTCGGTTTCATTACTTTGCCAGGCGGGATTCAATATATTCAAAGTTATTAATATTGTTAAAGTTATTAAATGTTCTTGTTTGAAAATATACATTGATAGCTATTAATTATTGAAGTAAAAGGACTTATTTTCGGAGAAGATTTATTCGTCCGAAAATGTTAGGATCTGTAAAGTAATGTACAAAGTTGCGCATACAGATTAGATAGCTAACATTAACTAAGCAGTGGGAAAAAAACTAAATGTGTTCTCTGTCCAGTTATTTCTTTAATTATTTGAATTTAGTATTATGATTTAGCTTTTAAGTGCTATAGAATACCTACTCCGTGGTAATGTAACATGTCGAGACTGTTATCATATAAGAGCGCCCGAACAACAGCATTTATAACATTGCCTATTTAGTTATCAAGGGATACTTGTTGGTATATATCCTTGAATAGCCAAAAGTACAACTGTTGTTGTCGAAAATGTTCGCAATATATAATTAAAAGTATGTCATCAATATTTGCCTGTGTTTTGCTTTGGTATTTAAAAAAGTGCAATATGAATTATAGTCGTAATATAATTCCTAAATTGATACTCTTGCGTACTTAATAAAATATCCTTGTTGGAAGCAGCACATAAGCTCATTCGTGACCTTACAGAACAATTTCACCTCCTGGCGAACAACTTCTGGTAGTCGTTCGATTGCATAATGTACTATTCTTAAATGATAACTATATTTCATGTCGAGATATATTTTGACTCTTTTAACTCATGGCGTTCTTTCGCGCATTCTATAAATAGTTAATTAATCATGCTAAACATTTTCTATGTGGTTTAAACAAATCAACCGAAACGCCTTCGTCTTGAATTTTATCTGAATACTTTGTTTAAATTTTGGCAGACTTATTTGTCTAACATGTACTCTCTTCTTTCTGTTTCAAAATTTGAAATATTAAAAAATGTATACATACGCCTATCAACGCCAGCGATGAAGACCTCGTCCATTGCCGCCATCCTGTAGCAAAGGTGATTAATCAGTCATTTTTGTTTTACTGTGTATAGAGAACATTGCAGCAGTGTGTATTTTTTGGGAAAAGTCTCGATAATATGGTTTGACACGCGTATACAGAGAGCTACAATTGCAATTTTACAATGTACGTGTATAGAGCAGTCACGATTACGTAATGGGGGGAATCATCTGCAGTAGGATAGCCTATATCATGCAGAGGTTTTATACACACAGAGGTTTGGTTAATCAATACAAATAGTCTGCTAATCTTTGATCGTTCCGAATCTTCTTCTCCAACTCCATGTACTTGTGCGGGGCGGTCTGTTTGTGGCGGGAGAGCATCAGCTCGAGGGTGGTGATTCGGAAGGTGGCCTCGTTGCAATAGTTCAAGTACTCCTGCTCGTCCTCCTTGGACATCTGGATCTGGTTCTGCTGATACCATTGCTGCTTCTTCTGCAGATTGCCGGTCTCTCTCTCGAACCGCGCCTGGATGAGGTTGGCCTTGTCGATCAGACGCTGTTTGAAATCGTTCAGGCATTCCTCGCGCAGACGGAAGGCCTGCTCGCGGGAGGGTCGATCTGAGGGATCCACCAGGCCCATCTGGGCGAGAAAGGGAGCCAGATAGTCGAGCTCCGTCTCCTTCCGGCGCATTCGCTCGTTCTGGATGCGCTCCTCGAGTGCGCGCCGATGCTGCTTCGCCTTCTCGTTGCGCAGGGTGTCGAAGAGGCCCACATCGAGAGCGGAGGCGGCCTCCTCGTTCGACCGGTCGTCGAGGATCTGTCTGGACTCCCATTCGGCAGACCGGACCGCATCACCCTCCTTCTGTTCCATGTCGAGCAGGTCGAGCAGGAGTTGGAAGACTTCAACCTGCTTCTTCTCCTTCACCTGCGGATTCACCTGTATATACAGTATATAGAGAGACAATTGAACGCGTTCAAATGCTAAGTATACCGCTGCACTGAAAGATATTAGGTTTTGATTCCTTTTACGATTAGAAATTTCAAAATGGAAAAGTTGCTATACCTAATTGGTAAGTTTAAATTTGATTTTTTTCTCATACGAAGTTGCAACAAAAACATTCTCAAATCCCTCTCACTACTTATTTTTTTGGTCATGTTTAACAATTAAACACCGAATAAACAGATCTAAATATACTAATTATCATAAATAGAACTATTTCCGTATCAATTTGAAAGATTTATACTAACGGTTGAAATCCACTCAGGGTGGGACACGAAACCAATCTCACAAACGTCAAAATTAACATCGGTTTTAAACATTAAGCGTGGCGGACATACACACAGAAAGACCCTTTTATTGAGATGCAAGGACACATCTAAAAAATACACTGAGTGCCTATTTCTGTCACCTGAAAAGTGGAGTGGATATCGTTCTGCATTTTGATCGCCGCCCTATCATCGGCGTTGGGCGGTTTGATGTAGTCGCGTATGCTGGCGGCCACTTTGCTATTCTCCGTCTGGTAGGTCAGCTGGATCCGGTCCTCGGCTATGAGAAAGGCCTTCTCGGCGATGTCCTCGTTGGCCGGCAGATCTGAGTTGCGATGGTAACGTACGATAATCTTATCGATCGGCCGGTTGTCCACGCCATGACTCCCGGCTGGCCGGAACTTCTTGATCCGCTGCCCGAAGTCCACATGGCGATAATACATAAAGTCGGGCCGTTTGACAAAATGATCGGTCATCTGTGTCGGGGTCTCCTCCCGCTTGGCCAGACCATCGACCCGGGCCGAGTCGTAGAATAGCATGGTCCGGTGGGTTTCGGGGCCGGGGGCCGACTGTTGGTAGGTGTGCTCGGACAGATTGCTTGTCCGGCCCCGGGCAAAGTACTCTGTCACCCAACCCGTCACAGTATTGATCACTCGCTGTTGGAGTTTATCGGCCCGGTTGAAGAAGTACTCACGGATGAGGAGGAGATCCCGGAATTCCCGATCGGAGTAGGTGGATAGTTTGGTGACCATGCCGTCCTTGAGCAGGTAGGGCGCGAATTTCTCCAACTTGGCCCTCTTGTACAGCTTGACTTTCTTGCCCAGAGGGAAGCGCATTTCAAAATCGCGACGGGAGAGTACAATGGGCAGAGTCCACGAGGGGGGCAGTTCGAGGTGTTTCTCCTGCTCGATGATCTTCTCATCATCCTCATCCTCCATATCCATCGCCTCGTCCCCATCGGGAATGGTCAGGAGGGGCTTGTCCAGCCCGGGAAACATGTACTCCCATAGGGTGCAATCGCCCAAATCGTAGCGTAAGTTGCGCACCCCTTCCGAACAGTCCTGCATGTTCACCCAAACGTTTTGATGATTCCACAGACTCTCGATGCCCAGATAGTTCATCGAATCTAAGGGGTGCGAGATGCCGGTGAAGGGTTCGATAAAGAAGCTCTCGGGGACCTCACGCTTGCCGCAGAGAACCAGCACCCAGGCGTGCACCCGCAGACCGAACAGGGGATCGGGTGGTGGCTTGTCCTCTTCGCGTTCCCTCTCCACCGCTTCCGTCTCGGCTTGCACTCGGGCCTCTTCCTCCTCGCGGATCTTCCGCTCGGCCATTCGATTCTCGAATCGGCTCTTCAAATCTTTGGACGCTTTTAGGACGTACTTCCGGTAGACCTCCTTCTTCGCCTCCGCTTTCTTCACCTCCTTGCGCTCCAGCAGAGGACAGATTCGACGGGATTCGTCCATGAAACAGGTCTCCCTCGTGGCGTAGCCGCTGACGCAGTAGGCGTCGTAGCCCACCCCCAGAAGCATAGAGCAGAGAAGGGTGGCGTACTCGAAGCAGGTGCCCTTCTGAATTCTGAGAACCGTCGCCGGAGACAGGAGCCGTTTGGGAATTTCGATCGGGGGCTCCAAAGGGACAAAGTTAAGATAGTCGGCGACAAATTCGGCACAACCGTCCCAATTGTACAACTCCCGGTGCTCCAGATTCGTCGGCTGGATATAGGAGCATACCAATTTGTCCACACCCCACTCGTTGAGGGGAGTGAGAAATAGCGGTTTGCGCTTCGGATATAGATGGGTGTACTGGCGACGGAAGTTTTCGGCGAAGGACAGAACGAGAATCTCCTTGGACACGTTTTCTTTGTAACTGTCGGGAAATTCGATCTCTTCGAAGCCTTCGGGCAGCTTGTCGAACATCTCACCCTCCTCCATCGGCGGTATGTCGTCCAATTCTTGTCGGAGGAGCTCAGCTTCTTCGTCAATACGGGACATGTAGCCTTCGGATTCTTCCCTTTCCCCAGCCGCCTCCTCATCACCTTCCTTTTCTCCTTGATCTTCTTGTCCGTCCTCAACTTCTCTCGACTCGGACATATTCGGCTCGACACTGTCCGTATTGGCTTCTTCCAGTGCCCCGGAGGGAGACTCCGTGGGCACAGTGTCATCGGCTGGCTCGCCGCCGGAAGTTTCATTGCCTTCCAATTCTTCACTGTCGGACATGTTTTACAAAATAAACTATTGCTGCTAAGGCGTTCGTCCTCTTACAAATACAAAATTCACTCTATCCGTGTGCTAGCTAGACAGACGTACAGCGTTTAATTCCGGCGCTCCTGCGGCTACGTTGCTAAGGACGCCGACACCGCCACTAGAAACACCTCTCTCTCTCTCTCTACCTCAGTTGACGTTGCTACCCTGGCATCGATTGACTGGCGTGGAGGAGTGCCGGTGAGTGAAGCAGCACAACAGATACATCCTACTGTACATCTTTAGGCTAAATGGACACGCTATTGTATTTCTGTGTAACTGTTGCATCGTATCCAGTTATAATACGATTTAGTAAGTAGTTGACCAATGTATTTTTCTGTTAAAGGAATAGTTTCATTATATTGTAGGATAGCGAAAAATAACGATTTCTTCTTCATTCAGCTTTCAGCGGCGTGTATCCCTTGGCAACGAATTGAGTATCGATCGCTACTGGCTCACGACAGGAGGCGAGATTTAGACAGGCAGCAGCTGACTGCACTACTACGGTTCGTGTGCTTATACTGGCAAAATGGCGGCGACGACAACCGCTAATCCGCCGGACAAGCGAATCGCGGATTTAGCCGCAGAAATCGCCGAATCCCTGGACAGACAAATTCCCCGACTTCTCCAACGCGTCAAAGCCCTCCTCAAATCGTGTCGACCGGGCTCCGGCGACGCCACGCGTCTCAAATTGGACATTTGGCGTCTGGACCTGGTCTCTGTGGTCGTGCTGGCTCTCAAACAGGACTACTACGATGTGAAAGACTCCTGGGATACGGCTGTCGAAATTGCCCAACTGGCCGGCGAATTGTTCGCCGGCATCCAACAATTGCCCGAAGTGGACCCCAAAGCCGTCCGACAGAGCCTGCCCGACGCGGTGGAGAATATGTTGGTTATGGCGCGTCGCATGCAGGACCGCTACGTCAAATCGCTGGAGCCGGGGAGCGAGGTGACGGAAATGCAGCCGGATCAGATTCGGGCCGACTTCATCACCCTGCTCCAGGTGATCGCCAGATTTCTGACCAGCTTCCCCGAGGAGGTGATCGTCCACGCGGTGAAGTCGCCCTGGTTTCTACAGATATTCATCACCGACGACCCGGTGACTGCGATTGGCATGCTCGATTTTCTGCAACAGATCATCAAACTCAAGCCGCAGATATTTGGCCTGATGGAGAGTCGCCAGTTCCATTCGATCCTCGACGAGATGATCTATGATCTCTCCACCACCGAGTCTGTCCAGTTGGCTGGTTCCACGCTGAAAACGCTGCTTAAAATTTGTCAGGTTAGACCGTTATAGTGTGTCCTTTAACATGTTTAACAGCATTTCCCGCTGTAGGCTAACGCAGACATTACGCTTGGTAAACGAGGGCTATTTTTTAAGTTATTGATTTTTTTAGAAAATCGATACGAATGCTATTAGGCTGATGCCATTGGCTACGCCAGATGCTACTCGTCGTCCCACATAAATAGCAATCCTCCACATTTATATTTTACGTTTAAACAAGGACCGGTAAGTCCAATGGTGCGTCCCCGTCGTTTGCTTTTCTTCCTCGCGACAGACACCCTCCTCAATTGTTCATATACCAAGTTTAGGAATTTCCGTTGTAAATTAAATTTGGATGGGTTCTTCAAAACTAACCGGAAGAAATAGCTGCCAAGTATTAGAACTAATCTCTCGACTCGTCCGTCTGCCTGGGGGCGCACTGGCGGAAGCTAGGCCGAGCTGTGTGGTCCGTCCTCAAAGTCGGGGTGAAGTTTTCAAGTTTGTGAGCTCAACAGCTGCAAGTTTTGTGAGTCAAACAACCATTCGAAGAGCCGCAAGTTCAAAAGGAATAAGAGGACACATTGTCAAGCTGAACTGGAGGAGGCCGGGTGTTGTGACGAGCAGGTCAACGAAATTCAAGAATTTTGAGCTGTTCAACCAGGAGATGTTTGAATTTATGCTGCAGGTAGCTAATATTCCGTGAAAAAGTATGATCTTGTTGAGAAAAGAAGAATCGATAATTCTCTATGGCTAGCTAGATTACTATATTAGTTGTTTGGCTGGCATCGGTATTCTTCAATAGCGCCTGCTGCTAAGTAACACATCCAAATGTGGACATGGGAGGGGGACTGTGAAGATGCTACAGATATATTGTCGCTATTTTTTTTTACTAACCAGTCTGCTATTGTCAAGTAGGTTTCACACATACGAACATGGTACCGTTATATTCTAACAAAACACTGCGTAACCATTATAATCCATCGTCCGTATCTCGGTAAGAGGGACTGTGTGTCAGTCTGTTGGGAGAAAGGTAAAGAGGGGACGTGGACGCATCGCTGGACATACCGGTTCTTGTTAAACTAAATATGTTGTGTTGACAGAGGGAGTGAAAGGTGGATTTGAGAGAGTTCAGCCAGTCAGAAGCTCACGTGAAACTATGGGTTGGAGTTGTTGTACAGCGGGTCTCGTCAGGGGAGTCGGAACTCCCTCAGTTATGAGTCCACCGACACGGATTCCTCTGAGAGGCCGTGCCGGTAGATACCTCTAACTTGGGCATGCAGATGTCTCAGAAGGGATGCTAAACCGTTTAATATCACCCAGATGAGGCTGTGTGATTAACATGCAACAGAGGTGGACAC
>JAUYWV010140335.1:0-10609 GCA_032274565.1 Nematoplana nigrocapitula | reverse complement strand
GTCTTCATTAATTGAAACTTCTTCACTGTCATAGTATCGGACACAGACAGCCATTTGTTCAATTGTGCCAGCGTCAGAGGTTTCATCTGCACATACGCTTATGAACGTAGACAGGTTGCTCTTGTTATATTTTATTTAATGATCTTTGTACAAATAAAACGTTAAAAAGCGGCAGTATATGGAAAATGTCAAAGTGTAGTTTTTTCTAGGGACGGAACTTTTACTCAGAAGAAAACAGGGGAGGCATTCGCCCCCCCTTCGCCTTCATGTAGTTACGGCACTGTGTTTAAGAAGATATGCAACCAGTGGCGGATCCACAAATTTGTGATGGGGGTGGCCAAATTTTTATTTATATATACTGTATGTACAAAAATTCACACGAGTCATGACAGATCATCATCAAAATATACTGTACAATATTACAAATCTTTGTATAGTATAACAAGTGGCGACACATCTCAAACTGAACTAACTTGATTACAGTATATGTACTTCCAGGCGTGAAAATATTACATAAGTATACATTTAGATAGACATTGTTCTGTTCGAACTAGCAAAACGGCTTACAATACCATCTACAATTTTGGGGTAATCAAGGTCCCTGTGAATGTAAGCTAGTGCTAGCCCATTCAAACGTTCCTCACACATCGTTGAACGAAGGTAGGATTTCAAGGCAGAAAACGTACTCTCGGCAGTCGCGGATGAGACAGGCACTGTTGCGAATATGCACAGCAAAGTATGAATGCGCGGATAATACCGCGAGTCGCATACAATGTACATCTAGTGCACTCGTGCAATCAAATGGAGGGCTCTTTAAGTTGGCACAGAAAATTTTCCAAGTTGAAAATTCTAACTCAAAGTCCTCTGCATCACAACTTAACAGCTGGATGTACTGTTCAACTCCTTCTCGGATGTCTTCAAATTCTAAACCACGGGCAAAGCTAGGTAACAATCCACAAATAAGTAGAACGGATGCCCGGTGTGACCCGAAATAAATGTCAAGTTGGCCGATGATACCATCTAAAAATGGCAAGTACACGGAACGACGGTAGTACTCCTCCGGAGACGAGGCAGGAACATTATTTTTGTCTCTTTGGTGAGCAACTAACCGAGGAGTTCTGAGTGATTCCCCGAGCAGTTCTTCGGCTTTTTGGGCTATCAGGCTGAATCGTATATCGTTTGTTACGCCACCCCTGCAACTGCTCCTTAACGAGACGTACGTGATTGACTACGGAAATAAGGTCATTCGAAGATGACTGCAGCTCTTTGGTCAAAGGTTTTGTGACCGAGAAAACTTCATTTAGAAGAGCAAGAGACACAACAAACTCAGTTTTGGTGATTGCACTGAGAAGATTGCTTGCGTGGGAAGAGGCACGGTTTCTCTCCACACTCATCTTCTGCAGTACGTCACATATCACCGGATATAATTTCCAAATTGTGAGAATTGCCTCGTGCTTTTCAACCCACAGCGTCTGACATGGGACTTTCAGACGAGGTTTCATTTCACCACTGTCTCGTTCTTTCACTGCTAATTCCAGTTCTCGAAGACGTACTGAGCTGGAGTTAAAGAACGTCACCAAAGTGCATACAGAACCGAATGTGTTTCGGATTTGTGGAATTTCCGCAGCTTTAACCAGCTAGTTAAGTTAAAGACACGAGCCGCACAGTGGACGAATGCAGCTTGGTCACCACAGCGCCGTTTAACTTCAGCCTGAACTCCATTGAATTCCCCACTCATAGCTGCTGCTCCGTCATAACCTTGTCCAACCAAGTTATTGAGCTTCAATCCAGCTCGCTGCAGAACACCGATGATTTCCGAGGCATGATTAAGTCCAGTGAGTGAATCGGGATTCAAGAATTCGACAAAACGTTCAACAATAACATTTTTGTCGTTCATATAATGGAGGCTTACAGAGAGTTGACTGCGTCTTGAAGTGTCAGTGGTTTCGTCGGCAATAACAGAAAAATACCGGGCATCTTTCACCTCTTCACAAATTGATCTTCGAATAACTGTAGCCATGTGCTCAATCAATTCATTTTGAGTAGTTTTAGACAACTATGTTGCATTAGCACCATTCTTCAGATGATCGGCCAAAGTGTTGTTTCCAAGTGATCATGTCATCCGTGATCTCACTTATCGGTCGCTTGATGAGGGAATGGGGTGACTTTCTTGTTGATTTGTTTCGATCGATTTGACTAAGGCTTATTATATAACTACAGAATTAATTCCTGAAAATACAACATTAAAAAAAATTCGCAACCCCGTGGGGGGCACGGCCCAGGTGCCCCCCCCCTTGGATCCGCCACTGTATCCTAGATTATATATTATTCTAGCTCGCGATACAAAGAACACAATGATAGGACTTTCATTACAGAAATTTTGGTGCAAACTGGCAAATCGAAAAGCACCCCCCAACCTGGATACGCTACTGTCGTGGAACATTTATTATCACTAGTTTTATCTAAGTAAAACTGAATATAAATCTAGAATTCGCACAGTTAGAATTAATATCACTTTTGAGTTTTCCAGCGCAAAACAACGACAAAAATATGTAATTGCTCACATGGCATATTCCCTGGTGCATCCAAAAGGGGCCCCTGTGCAGTCAAGAAAGGCCCCTGCGCAGCCAAGAGGGGCCCCTGCGCAGCCAAGAGGGGCCACGTGGTGCACTCTAGAGGGACCCTACCAGTGCAATCAAGGGGGCCCCTTTGCAGTCCATAGGGCCCCCATTAGTTTACAGAAGCACCTTCTGCTGATAAAACAACAGGGAATCCCGTTTTATCCGTAGCCTAATATATTTAGGACATTGAAAGGGGCCTACACTCTTAGGGTTATTGGGGGGGGGCACCTGCCCCCCCCCCAGCAGCGCGGTCCATGCTTAGCATTTGTGTTATTGACGTAATGGTGTTCAAATGCTTATACAATAAGTCGACAAAATATTATTTGCAAGTACAGACTACTCTCTCGACATCGTAGCATAGTACACGAACAGTAAGGATTCGGCAAGTGAGAACTCAAGTGCGGGCTGGTAACATTCTCCCATTAAAGAACACAAATTTGGTCTTCGTAGTTTATCAAAAGTTTGCGCGAACCAAAGGTGAATAGCAAAGTCAAAGAAATACACACTGAGTAAAATTTAAAAGTCAGCAACATTGATTAAACATAACATTTCAACGTAAGGTATGGTTATGAAATGGTCTGAAACAAAATTACTAACGATTTTTACAAGAAATTTAGCACGCACTGAATACTCGTGTGATTATACTAAAGGTAACCAGAAGAGCATTTAGTAAAAGTGGATTTGAGGTTTTAGACATTGGAAAGTTAAGTATGTCGCCATAGTTTCCTCTCCGTAGAACGTTAATGGCGAAGTTAGACGACGGATAGACAAGTATTGTACAGCAAAAGGTTAATAGATTTTGTAGAAAGAAAATACATATAAGATAATCTATGATGTATAGGGCAATAAGTTCGTTAAATCCTGAAGGCTACTAAGCAATCATTACAAGTGATATCAAAACATGACTATAGGATGTACTATGGGAGAAAGCTTTTTGGGAGCAATAGTTTGCAGACATTAATTATTCACTATTGTATTTAAATGGTGTTCATTTCGCACTTCGGGGTGGTGAAAATTGGCAAATTTAAACAATCTGAAAACTCAGCGGCAAAGAATGCATATAGCGAAAGATTTTCAAAGACCTATAAAGATGGTCTTAAAAGGATTCGTCACCAATGAAAGCAAATGGTTCACTTCGAAAACACTAAAAAACCCTGAGCTTTGTCAGTCCAGCTATAATTGCGAACGGTTTTATTTAAAAACATCAAATTCCAAGAATCCGACATTTCGGTTCAGGAAAGAAACTATTGTTGTAGCTTTGGAAATATGCTGAAAATATGTGTTGAATGTCGGCTTTTCAAGTAAGACAAGACTTAGACTTAGACTCCCATTAAAAATATACGATTCATATAAAAATAATTATTTATGGAACACGCGGTACATTTACAATGATCTGTTTGGGCCTATACGTTAACGACGATATGTGTTCCTTCCTCTCCAGACTTTGATTTACTACTCTATTGTGTAGATTAACAATTTTGATGTATTCAATCAATCTAGGAATCAGTCAAATAAATCAGATTTACAAATAAATGAGAACCATATTGGACTTAAAATTAGAATAATATTGCAGAACATTGAAGAACCTTCAAAAGAATTCGCACTGTTTCAATTTTGCTGAGTTCTGCCCTACTCAACTGCTACACTACGTTAGCTTTCTCATTATAAATAAGATTGGTGAAATATCGCTGGAAACAACTGGCTATAATGCGAGTGGTTCATTTTATTTTATTGAGTATTATTTTTCTCATTAGCTTTTTAATCATCCGTATATGTCTGTTTAGATTTGTGGCTTTCCGAAACAGTAATGGTCATTATCACTACATACACGGTGACTAACCTACTACCTAATTAACCTTTAGAATTTCGCATTCACGAGAAAGTAGTGCTCACAGCATGTGCTTTATTTATCCACCTTTGGTAAAGACTTTTTGTTTCGACAATTCTCTGTGCAGGAGAGCTGTGTGTAGTCTTGTCATGTTTTGTAAAACGCAGTTTGACCAATAATTCGAGAGTTTGCGTGATAGCTGTCGCAATATCCTGTCTTTGGTCGTTTCATGGACAGTCACCGGAAGCGGTATTTTTAATTTACTGTTGGGAGAAAAGAAGTAGAAATAACTCAAACAAGTCCAGTGTATTCTGTGCTAAACGCCAACCAACTGTGTCAGCTGCCTTTAACAAAGGAACATGCCAGTGAAAAGTCTGTCCATCTGAGCAGACGACGGCCGACCACGAGTTGCGTTCGATAGCGGAGAAGACCAGTGATCTCGTCCAATCTCTGGCAACCGCTCAAGCGTTTTCCAATTTCCAGCCGACCTTCAGTTACACATACTGCCAACCATATTCCTCCCCAATGTCCCGGTTTTCCAAAGGCAATAACGAAAAACAACCGTTGGTAACTAAACCTAAGGGTGAATCGAGGTGCAAATTTTTACTGGCCGTTCTGCTTTACTACATTTCCAACTGGAATGGCCTGTTTGACCTGATTACCGCCGTATGGGCCTTGATCATACACATTGTACAGTGCTCATCACGGAAGATAGTCACTGGATATCCCTTGCTTTTGGAAATCATAAATTTGGGAGTTCTTCTGCTCTTTCTCCTAGTCTGCATTGTGGCATGGAAGAAGAGTGCTCTGTTCTCGACGAATTCTCTTCTATCGTTCACGCGTATTCATATCAATTGGCTGATTAGATGGAATGGCTTCGTACAATCGGTGCAAATGGAATGGAAAGCGATGGCAAACCGCTGCCAAATGACTCTGGTGCTGATTTTCGGTGGATTTCAAGTGAGACATGAATTCGTATCATATATACTGTATATACACTTTATATATGTTTATATTTACTAATCTTTAAGACAGTTTGCATCCGACGTAAAGTTTTCTAAACAGCTAAACGAAATTGCTTTTTCACAGTTGAGAACTAGTCTTAGTACAGTTTGCTTTCCAGGGTGAATACGTCAAGGGAAATTTGATTCCGTAATTCTGTATTAATTTAGGAAAAACACCAAGCATCGGAGAGGTTCATATTTGTTTGTTCAAATCAAATTACGATTGCCATGGTGTCAAATGTATCTTGTCGTGCTGTGCAGCTGTGAAAAGTACATAGCTCATAAAAGCTATGTCGACTATATAATGTCCTTATGGAGCAGCGAGATAAATTTGTACTATTCACTGTACTTTATCGTCCATAGTACACCAACGCGACAAAGGGGATTACTTTTTCATCTACTATGTAGTCCACAGAGATCCAATGTGCCCAGAACACGATTCTATCCTTCTGAATGTCTTTGTAGGATTTTCAATGTGTCCCCTGATCCAACTTTAATGAATATGAAACACTCTTATAGATGAATTTTGATGTGTAGATTGAGAATCAGTTAGTTAAATAAACTAGTTGTATATGAATAGTTGTATTGTGATAATCATAAAAAATAAAAATATTAATTCATGGATCATTTAATTTAAAGTTTGTACAAACATTTATGAAATGCAAAAATAAGTATATCAGAAAAACGGATATATTTTAATTGGTAATGAATGAAATTGTGCTATGCGCTAATATTACATTTTTGCTGGTACCTTATAGTCTTCAAGGGGGATAGGGGTGTTTCCGAATACTAACATCAAGAACAAATGTTGGGCAGTAGTTCACCATTGTATTGGATATTGGAGAATGTTGTTCCATGTAGTCGCGTACATTGAGCTATGGTTGCAGAAGATTTGTTCTTGTAAACAAGCACCATTGGCATTCTTACTGTAAACAACAACCCTACTGTCACTATATTCTCAGAAAGACATTATTCACTATCAGTATTTACGTTGAGTCCAACTGAAAAATGATAATTAATCCGTCAATACATCCCTTCCGTAATTTGTGGGAACGGTAGCCGCTACCCTCGATGTAGTACAAGTGACTCTACGTTAAAGGGTCGATGTAAACTGAAAACAAATTGACTTTGAATTCAAGTTGGCTATTGATATTTTCGAAGTCATCTCATGACTTCCAGCGAGTTAAAAAGGTAAAACAAGAGAATGAAGTTTCGTCGAGCTGTTTCTCGATTTCAATTTAGTTATGAATACTGCATCTCAGGAGTATTAGTACACTCTGAACCTTGTTGATTGTCATGCTCAAATTGTCAGCAATCAAAACGGAACTAGCAAAAAAAGAAGTATTGTTCGAAATCTTAGATTTAGTTTTCGCTGACTATCAGCTTTGCACAGTAATCTTCTGCTTGCCTCCCGTCTAGCTGGACATCTGAGGAGGGAGAGTAAGACGGCCTACAGTGCAGGAAACTCTTACTACTAATGGTGATCCATATTTTCTTCGAATTGCTTGCAAATAATACTTTTAGGCCATGGTTGTGTAATATTAATAAGTAGAAGAAAAAGATTGCGTTTATTGAAACAAGGGACAACATTGGTGAAGTAATTAATAACCAGGACAAAAGAATGAAAGGCCATTCAATTGGGGATCAGAACGATTACTACTATTGAATTAAAAAGTCATAAACCGAATAGAAGAGGGAAACCATGGGGAACGTTAAGACGTTGGTCGCTGGGTATAAACTCTGGCATTCGACGGCGGTGTAGTATATGTACATGGGAATTGTATTGAAGTGCTGACTCAAAGAGACGAATTACTAGAGTGAGCCTTCGGGTATCGGGGGGGGGGGACAGTTCTCTATGCATGGGGGCCTCAGATGATCCTGTGGAAGCGATATACCAATCGCTTTATGTCTCTCCTACCTTGCACACTTCAGAGAACCATGAACGTATAGAGTTGAGATCCGTAGACCAGGGTACTCTGAAGGAGAATGTGTGAAAATAAGGTGATAGGGTATACTTTTAGAGAATATGGCCTTCAGGACTCCCGTATAGGTGTGGTACTTTTCTAGTTCGCTTGATGATATTTACTTTAACTTGAGAGAGTCATTCTAGGTAATTTAACTGTTATTTACTGGATTTTACCTAATGATGTTAACGCAGCGTAGGCGAAACCAGTCGCTTTCTTAATAAGAAATATTTGTGATCTGTCACGCGTTGAATTTCTCCTTCAGATAGGATTCATCTATTTTTATTTTTTATGTTTTTTGATCTGGAGAAGAACTAACAAAATCCCATTTCATTTTTATTTTTAAGGCCGGATTTCGAGTCGCCATATGCATCCTGCTTCTCATTCATCATCAGGCCAACCCTGAAGTGTTGCTGATATTATCCTCTGCCGGAGCATTCGTCAACTTTATTCGCATGTCCGCGGTGCAGCTTGTCTATGTGTGCCAAGATAGAATTCAAAGATCCAACTCCTCACGCATGATTAAGCTGGCGTTATTAATTGGTCTTTTCACTTACCTTATCCCAGTGGGCATTGTCGTGCCACTATGGATCCAACAGAACCAGATATTGCCCCAATTCTGCTCTTCGAAGGCCAATAGCGATTATATTCGGACAACCACTTATCTGCCCACTAGAAAATTCGTACGAACACAATCACGACCACGACTACCACCACCACCACGACCACTAAACACAATAATCCAGACCCAAACAACAACAGCCCAAACCCAAACACCAACAGCTCGAACCCAAACACCAACAGCTCGAACCCAAACACCAACAGCCCGAACCCAAACACCAACAGCAACAACAATTATGACCACTGAAAATTTGAGCACACCTTTCGCCAACGAAATCTTGGATAATGAAGACTATTCTACTTTGTATAATGGAACTTCGGAAAGTGAAACTTACGACAGTGCCGACAGCGATATTATTCACAATGAGTATTATTTTGCCAACACTTCCATGGACTATGACATTCTGCACAATGACACGTTCGGGAATCTGACCACAAGTAATGCTCCAAAAGGGGTGTTCTCCTGTCGTACTGAGCTCAATTTTGTTCTGAAAAAGAACTGCAACCTCATTTACCGCGTGAAACTCCTCTATGGATTTGACTCCAGTCTACGTGCTCATTCGTTCGCACATTATCACAACTACAAATCAAATTGTTCTTCAGATGATATGTTCGATGAAAAACTGCTATTTGCTGTCTAAAAATTTTAAAAGGTCGAATTGAACAAAGGTAAAGAGTAGGGCGGGGAACAAAAACGCCGTGTTTATACTTGTCCAAATGAAATGAATTTTTCTCTCGGGTGTCACGGGACTCTTTAGAAGCCCCGCCCTATCTCAAGACTCTACTCTCTGTCTGTGACTCCACATGTTTTGGTCGTTCCAACTATCTTCATTCAGTTCATTCTTTTGTGAAGACAGCTGATATTTTTATATAAAAATGTTTGCTTATAGTGTAAAAGTATTATTATAAAATTAAAATAATTATAAGCGATCATTTTGTAAAATTCTACACAGAAAATATACAGGTTAAAACTGGTTAAACGAAGTATATTTTTTATAAGAGTAACAAATATCTGAGCTCTTTATAAAACAAGTATTTGTTTTACTCACTATGAGGATAAGCTTTTTAATAGTAATTTGTGGTTATAGGCATAGCAATCCTAGTTTAATATTTTTATCTCACTCATTAACTGTTTACGTGTTTTGAAATCAATGATCTCATTTTCTCATCTATTTTGACAAAGTGAGTAGTAAAAGCCATCACGTGACATCATAAGTAGCTCAGTCAATCAGAGACTATCACGTCATAAGTCATAAGGTCATCGATGACATGGACCTAGTTGTGACGTGACTCTCTCTGATTGGCTGACCTACTTAATATGACGTCACACGATGATTCACCTGATGCTACGACTAAGTATATGCAGTGCTCGAGTACGCAAACAGACCGCCAAAGAAGGAGAACAAACAATTGAGTTTGAGATTTTTTCAATGTTTTTGATTACTCTGTCAATAGCTGCTCAAAGAAACTCAAAATCACTCCTGGTTAGTATATCATTGATCCACTTTGATTAGGATACAAACATCTGTGTTCACGTGATCAGAAATTTAGTCAGTTGTGCCAGTATCGCGCTTCTGTGGTTGCCATGGTAGCGGTTGACAAGCTTTCCACCGCTAAGGTGGTCTTCATATTCTTCTTCTTTTACCCTCTGTGGTGCCCTGAATCAGCAGCTTTTCCTGCATAGCCTTCTCTCCGGCATTTTCCCAAATCCAATAGTTTATTCTTCTGTCTTGTATCTCCGGCTCACTCTCTGTAGTCTTCTGTAGTCCCACACCTCTCAGATGCATCAATCAGTTTATCTTTTTTGCTTGGATAGCGCTATATGAAGCGCATCGACCACACAAATTGATGTCAAACCTGGTTGCTTCAAGAAGTCGATGCTTCAAATGATTAATTACTGATTTATGTACTTTTACAGATATTGATTGTTTTTAGCCGTTGTCCGACCCATTCTAAGTCTTCTGCTAATTTATTGACTGCTTTTGCCTATAATGCTGACAGTGGATCCAAGACAAACAAACTCATTTACTTCCTCTAAATCCGCGACATCTTATTTGATGCTTAATTCGACTAAATCGACTTGTAAAACTGTCAAACTGCTGGAACAGAAAATGTAGGAATTCCTGTGATACAAATCTAACCAATTTTCAAAAGTGCACAGTAGAATCAATGGTAAGGTCGGCATAAAAATTTGGCTACTTGACTCACGTGACCTGGCCAAGCCAGAGCATTAAGTTAGTTCCGTATTCTTCAGGCCTATTTGAAAGTCCTGATTTTTGCATTTTCGCTCAAAACTGTTATCACGCAGCGTAAATGGATAGTGTATGGATACTGTGTAATATGTTTTCCTTTCAAAACTACGCGTTCTCAATACGCTAGGCCTATATATACAGTAGTACTGTAGCTGTGTTGTATCCATACAGACCATCTGTAGCTAATCGATCGATATAAGTTATGTGAACTCTATTCACCTCGCGATTCGTGCCATAGAAATCGGATTCCGCGGCACAGCTATTTTAATAAATAAAAAATAAAAAAATTTAAAAATATCTGTGCCGCGGAATCCGATTT
>JAUYWV010140313.1:0-10611 GCA_032274565.1 Nematoplana nigrocapitula | reverse complement strand
CCATTACGACACATGAAAATGGCGGCGTGTCGCTTCTAGATTAAAATAGCTGTGCCGCGGAATCCGATTTCTATGGAATGGATACGACACCAAGAGAGACAGAGTGAAAGAAAGAAAGAAAGAGAGAGAGAGAGAGAGAGTCATTGTGTTACGACATATTTTCACATGAATTATCGAAGTCAGAGCAAATTTAACAAATCGCCAGATGAACGAACATACAGTGAGAGTCCGACTCGCACTTTCAGGACTGCACTGCCGCCGACCTTCCTCTCAAGCGTATCTTTCTGACATGCTGACCTTTGCCTTTAAAAATCACGTGAACTGGTGCAAAGCCGAATGGAAGAGGATCCTCTACAAGGACAAAGACAGAGTCTGCGTCGACCCTAGCAGCGGAAGGATCCGTGTTTGGGAGACCGGCCAGTGTTTCAACGAAGTCAACATCGTGGAAATAGACCATTTGGGTGGAGATAGGGTAATGATATGAGGAGCCATAGTCTACGGGACCGACCCGCTGTCTTCAATTTCAACGATGGGGTCAAGGGAGAGCGATCAATGGTCAGCGATATGTGGACCAAGTCGTCCAACCACACTTGCTCGAAAGTTCGCCCACTAAGTGGACGGACAAAACTGAAGAGCCTTCCGCGAGAGTAACGACGACGACGACCACACTTGCTGCAATTTTCAACGTAGACCAAACAACATTTAGCAACAAGACAAAGCAAGGCCTCACACTGCACCGGCCACACAAGACATTTTACAACACAATAACATCACTTTGCTGCCCCATCCAGCGAAATCCCCCGACCTAGATCTAATCGAACACTTTTGGAATTATATCAAAGTACTGATCATGAAAATGAACCCAAGGCCCAAGCATTACTCGCATAATTTTAGTCGGCTAATACATTAATAGGAATATACAGGCAAACTGAATTAAATTTAATCACTTCCAAATGAAAAGGTGGCGGAAATACTAGGAATCATCATGGGCAAATAATACAAGGATAAAATAAAAAAAACGAAAGGACACAATAAATTTAAGAAAAACATTTATTAATAATGAGACACAAGCTTTCGATCTATCTACAAAGACCATGGTCATGTGTAAATAGTGAACAAAAATTTGAAATTGCCTTGTATTTTAAAAGGTTGATTAGATATAAAAGAGGCACGTACAAGTCGTAACTCTAGTGTTTATTGTATGAACTGTAATAAATTTTATCGGTCAAACAAATAGAGATCTCAGCACCCGAATTAAAGAAAACCGAATATCAATCTTTAATAATAGCAATAGTAATGACCTTTTTCAACATATTTTTAATACTAACCATTGCATTGAATTTAATTCCGCCCATCTTTTATTCCATTGTTTACATTTACAATATTCGCCGCCGCATAATAGAATCTACTTTCAATAAAACAATAACCAGGTCTTAAACTTAGATACTGGTTTATTTTCTGTCAATAGTCATCTCGTTAGCTGTCAAATTAATTACATATTATAAATTTTTGGTCTATACCCAATTCCTTGTTGCTTTTGAACTTTCTCTAATTTTAGCCCAGTCTACTCTAAGCTATACCCGTAAACCTAACTTTTTGTTATGATCATTTAACGCTGTCTGTTATTCAAATTTTTAAATTTATTGTTATCACTGGTTTCTACTTTTAATTCAAAATCTTTTCACCCCTCTATCTTCCAATCAAAAACTTTGTAAGTGTCTCTTTTACATCTAATCTACATTTTAAAATAAATGTTGTGATTTTAAATTCCTGACACTGTTTACACATGATCATGGTTTTGGTAGACCGGAAGCTTGTCTCTTGAAATATTTTTGTTAAATGTATTGTAGCTTTCCGTTTTTTATTTGTTTGGACTGAACAATAGATTTATTTTCTATCAAATACAACGATATACAAGGATTTCCTCACCACCCTGAGTGTACTTTTGTACAGATTTGTGTGGTTAAATTGTTTAATAATAATAATAATAATATATCAAAATTAGTCTTATATGATATGATGGAGACCGAAACTGCCGGGACTGCGGAGAACCAGAGTCGATTGAACACCTCCTATTCAAATGCCCAGCCCGAACAGCCCACCGTTTTTGATTTAAAAAGCAGAGTACAAATTGAAGAAAAAAACTCGAAATAGAGTGTTTAATGAAGTGGCGGCATAAAAATTAATATGACGAACTATCCCATCTCGGGATTTCCACTATCATCATGACAGTTCCTGTGACAATATTAAGTACTCGTAGTCTTCAGTTTCATTGCTGAATCTCTATTCGGATGCTTCATTTTCCAGAAGCTGTCCCGTCATCTTGTTAGTCTTCGTCCAATACAAAATCAACTACATCAGTTGGTAGATCACAAAATGATATTACTTTCAGATTCTGCATATTTTATTGTTCGCTAAACTGAGATTAAATCAAATTGCCTGATCTTCTCTTTAATTCATAGTAATCCAGCATGAAATTTATTATATATAGTAGCTCACAGATTTCTATGTGTCATTGCTTACTGTTGCACAACAAATTTTATATTAATATTCATGCGTACAAATACTAATTTTCTTCTCAACATTTCTCGTGTTTGCCCTAAATTTTGGAAAATGTCTCTCATTATATCGTTTGTTTTATAGAATTGCTTTCATTTATCATACTTCCTAATTACACAATATTTTCCGCTTTAATGCGTGTCTTACTTCCCTTTGTGTTCTTGTATCCTTTGAAACATTTTAACAAGTTTTCTGCCTCTCAATTTCAATATAACTGATACTCCAATTATTTTTGTTCTTCTTTATTTGGGTATGCCTGCCGAAAGTTATAGTTAAATATTATTTTTAGTAAAACAATTAACATACAATAGGTTGTCGCGAAACTTTCTTGTTGCCAAAGAAAAGTCAAAGTATAAAGTTTTATTTAGCAATTACATTGTTACAGTTAATATAATTACTACTTGAAATACTCTATGTAGGGTGCAACTTTAAATTTTCAATTTCCCTTTGCATTTGAAGGTTTTGTGCCCATTTAGAGAAATAATGATGAAAAGTGCGCCGTTTTCACCACAATTCAACAAAAGCTCTTACTGTTGTTGGCTACCTTATGTTTGGGGATGTTGAAAGGTGAAATCGGTTATCAAAGAGAAGTACACACTAGGCGTGGCATTTTTCTTCCTCATCGGTGAAAAGCGCACCTGATGTCTGCTACCTGTTGCACCAATCGAATATTGTTAAAAATGCCGAAAAGCTTGTTATCAATTTTGTGTCCTGGTTTAAAGCATTGAGTGAATGACTCAGGATTCCCATAAGCAATTATGTTGACTGTAAAAATGTCGAATAAAAGTACAATAAAAATATTTACTTGAACGTTTGGATAAAGTTGAGCGACAAACATCGAGAGGACGAGCGATAAGAGCCTGGGTGGATTGTAATGGAGAATACATGGAGGAAATGGCGAGAGGATGAGGACAGGGACAGCGAAAAGGAAGTCATTCTTAATCGGTACACTCACGCCCACTCTGGCTAAGGAATCAATGATGATAGATTTTACCCGTAATTGATTTAATCTTACCTGCACAATGCGGAGTGTCTGCAGCGCCATTTGCTGTGCTTTTGGTGAAGTACAAGGCAGTACACCAATCAGACCTTTGTATACTTGAGCAACGAATCGAGGATTACCGTCGGACAAACTTTCCAGGAGGGCACGGGCTTTTTCTTGTGTTTGTTCTGATTTAGATTTGGCCAAACATTCTGCCACAGCACGAATACCTGCAACACAGAAATGTCAATGAAAAGTTAGTCATGTCAAGATTTTATACAACTGTAAAGAACACCTTAAATAATCTTTTTCTGATAGACAAGAGTGAACTCAAATAAGTCAGTTCCATTGAAACCTAGATAAATTAAAATTAACTGAATTAATAACAGTGGAAATTATAGAAAATCACCTTTTTAAACAAGTATCGAATTTACCACTGATTTTGAGAGCGGTATCAGCGAGAGATCTGAAGTGTGAAAATGTCTACAGAAGCTCGCTCCGCTGAGTTCAAATAAGGTTTTACTGACTTATTGACCTATTTCATTTTCATTTTTAAAACTTAATTAAATTATATTTATTATAATTTTATCAGTTATATATATAAACATATTGAAAACAAATCACACCATGTACTAGCTGCGTTTTCGATATCTTAAAAATAGTAGTAAATAAAAAACATTTTATAAAAACAATTTTATTCTAAATTTAACCAAACGCTTTGTGAGGTGAGCATCGCGTGCATCATTATGCTGCGTTATGAATTCTCACAAAGATTAATAAAGCAACATATTTTCTAAGATATGTTTTACACCATTCTGCATAGATAATACAAGTACAAACGTATTTCGATTTCTTTTGTTTTTAGGGAATTACATCAGGATTAAAATTGAGACACTCAGTTACTATTTCTGGCTGATGCTAAAGTAAACAGTATAAAATTTTACTTTGGTACAGACATAAAAAAGTCAGATAGTTGGTTGTCACAAAGTCAACAGTGTCTCAGAATGATCTGATTTCTAATGAGGATGTTTAAATTATACCAAGCGTTATTTATTCAGTCGTTATTAATGTAAAAGCGCGAGAAGTAAAACGCTGTTCAATAATTCAGCCTACAAGTGTGATCATTCCAGCCGTTTGATATCTCGTTTATTTTATGTTCCACCAAATACAGACACATGTTGTACCAACTATCGCCAAAGACATACTGTTTGCGGAAAGCAGGTCGTACTTTGGTAATATATGCTAACGTCTAGTACCTTCATGATAATTGGAGCAATAGCTGACACCGATAGAGGGGAACGTATCCCAGCTTTTGTTGGGTGGATGGCCCATCCCGCTACAACCCACCTACAGGGATCAATCGAATCCGGTCTTATTATAAAGTTCTTCTGCTGAATTAATAACTATCTCTGAGCAATATACTATATAAGAAAATGACGAGGACTTCGAAGCATTTTCCAGCACTTTATGACTAGAGTTGATAATCCCATTGCACATTGGATTGAGTGGGACATGGTAGCATTAGTGCGCTCGGAAGGCTAAATATCGGAATAACGCCATATTCAATATCTACTGTCGTCAATTAGCCCACTGTGGAAACCTTGATTTTCTGGAAAATTGGTGAAATATAGACACGGATTTCACTGCACATTATACGATGCATATAAGTTATTTTTGGTTAAAAGTTTGTTCGAAAATAGAGTTTTTATTATAATAGTTCAAACTGGGAGATAACATATTTTATCAATAAACGCAAACCATCCAGTAATGGATTTCAAATGAAATATCAAATCATTACACTGAGTTGGGCGTTCTTTAGTATACAAACAATTGTTAATCTGTAAACAGCCTTACCAATCTAAACATATTTTCATTAATAATATGATCCATTTTAAAAACTATTGTGCACTCTTCAGTCGTCATGTATGATACTTGAAATAGATAGTGGTGCGAAGAAAGAAGAAGAAGTTAACTTTACTCATATTTACACCAACTATAGTACGATTTCTTATTAATGCATTCAGAAAATCGAACACAACAGAATATTATATGTTTAAATGTTTTAGGCAAACATGAAATGCATGATTAACAATCAAATTTATTATATTATTGTTCTTCAATTCAAATTGCACTCATTTGTTCATATAATCGATTAAATCAAAGTTTCCCTGGTGAGACAAATGAATTCATAGTCTGTAAAAGCTAATTCTCAACCTTTACTAAGTCATGCACGAATCACTTGGAGTGAAACTTCTAAGAAAAATATTATCATTTACGGGTCGAACACGATAAATAGGTTGCCGGAGTAGAGTTGCATCTTCATTTATTTCATTCAATGCATTAACCAAAGGTACCCCAACAAAATACAAAAACATATTAATTGATTTAATTCAGTTTAATTATATTACTTGCACAGGTTCTATAACCATGCTTTAATCACAACAGCGCGCATGACAGCTTTCGCATGTACCATGTACATGGCAGCACCTAACAAAAATACATCAGGCCAACGCAAATACACTACCAATTCATAAGATACTTAAGGAGGTACCCGGCTTCGCTCGAGGGATACTTAAGGCAACAAAATATAAGGAAACAACCAGATTTTCAAGTAAAGAAATTATTATTATTATGATTCAACAGGAATATAGTTTCTTTGGATCAAATCGGGGTTATCCCAAGGGGGCTAATCGGCTTAAAACACAGTAGTAGTGAGCTCTTGAAATGTAACGAATTTTACTTATAAATTCTGAGGTGTACTACTCTCAAATTTATTAGTAGAAAAAATAAAACCGTAGTATGTTTTTTTAAATATCACATGTTTTATCTGGTCTTAAATACCTTTTTTTATTAATTATACACTTTTAATGGTTCTATGATACTCCCAGTGAAACGCCGGTTCATTTGAGACCCTTTGCAACCCTCTGCCATCGTCCGTTCTCGAGTTATAAGCGTACAGAAGGACATCGGGACAGATCATCACAAATATAGTTATAGAGAATATACTAAAAACAATGCACAAAGGCCATTCTCAATGGTTCCGCTTTAAAAGTCACAGTCAATGATTGAAGCAGTATGCGAAGTGAAGAAAATATGGCATCCGACGCACGTCCGTCTTACAACAATTATCCCACGGAATTTGCTACAAGAAAATAAAAGCACTGTGTTCTTGGTTTCTATCTCTATAAACACATACGTCGATTAATACAATGCTATTCTTAAATTCACTTTAAAGCGCAAAACACGGTTCACAATCTCCATCCGTCACTACACAAAAAATACATACTGTAGTCACAAATGAACAATGCCCTACACAAGTGTTTTTAGAACAGGAATTTTGTTTAAAAAATTACCAAAACAATCCCAATGTTTCATAGCAGGGATGAGGATGAACGAAACTAATTCGACAACTGACTGAATTCATTTTCATTTCTCTCGTGTCTGTTTGTAAAGCTCATTTACATGTTATTAATATGTTTATTTAAAAAAGGAAAACACACTAGTCAATAAGGAATGCATATTTCATGATTCATTTATCAATTATGCCTAGCAATTTAATCCACAATATATTAAAGAATAGTATTTTTAATTCAGTATAATAGACAGCACATAAATATGAGAGTCATCCGAAACGTATAGTGCTTATTCGTCCAAAAGTTTACTTATACATTGATCAACACAAAAATAAAATCGATGAAAATTACAATAAAAATACCAATTATTCAACAGAATTACTGTTTCTCGTTAAACATTCTTTCCAGCGAGGAACCAGGTCATGGAAGCAGCCATTTTGCAACCTACTCTTGGACAGGTCAAAGAGACACACTGGTGATACGCTGCGTTGATGGCATCGACATCGCCAGTTCATATCTCACAAAGAAGCTCCTTGATAACAGGAAACAATAAAAGAAACAGCTCTATCTGCATGGATGTCCAGTAAAATCACACGAGGCAACCATCCGCAATAAGCGCCCACAGTTATTTCTCTCTGTAAGCGCCCAGACTTGGACAGAGAAGGAGGTATCCTCCTTCAAGACAATGCAGCGCTGCGCCATCAACCACTAGTTGAGAGAATCATTGTGAAGTGGGGTTGGGTATGCCTTGCTTACGCGTCGATGTATTTTTAATACACTTGTAAAGACATTTGTTTTAAAATGGTCAGTAGGCTCCTTCACATCCTATTCTCCGATTTCGCCTGTTCCTATTCTTCCGATATTATATCTATGTCCCCTCTTTTGCACCCTTAAAAAGACTATAATTAAATCATTATCAACATATTCCTTTCATTTTTTCTATAGCCTCAAGTCTTCTAGAAGAAGTCGTTGCATATATAGAATACCTTCACTCGACTCCATGCCCATCCCAATTAGCTATTTAGTAAGCTACACGTTCTATTTCGAATAAAAAGAAATCCTGGACAGGAATCAATTGGATATGTGACTTCGACTTCCGGACATCCTTTTAATAAAGGGGAATTCTGAGTAACCAAATGAGACTGAAAGACGGGCATAATCAAACTTAACAGTAAAGTGTTTCTCTAGTCACAGTTTCCATCTTGGAAATCATCTGCCTTCTAAGCATACAGTTGGCTTTTTATTTTTTATCTTAAATAGTATTATTTAAAGTTGGGACTGCAAAACTTGAGACTAGAAATGTACAATTAGCGGAACATCAGCATGTTAATTTATCAATAAAAACAACTTAAAAGTAAATTGCAATACAAATTTTGTAAACAATTGTATTAATTTCAGACATATGTTTGCTAAAATACATACGAGATTTCTGTTTTCCCTAAATGTCCTGAGTTGGGTTGGTTTTCTTGTCATCCTCATATAGTTTTATATGAATAATAAAATGAAACCTCTCCAACACAACCCCAATTTATGACCAGTTAGTGATATTTATTGGCATATACTCGCACAACAAGTTCGACCGATTGGCATAAAAATGATAATTATATATATTAATTTGAGAAAGCTGTTACAAATCAATGGGTACTTCAGCAACTGAAAACAAAGCCGATGCTACTCAAACAAATCGTCAGCAGGAAATTGAATTTCTTTGGTCACGTAATGAGACATGACGGCCTCGAAAAGGACATCACCTAAGGCAAAGTGGAAGGCACACGTACAAGAGGAAGGCCGCGAAGAAACTGGCAGTCTGACATTAAGGAATGGGCTGGATGCGATCTTCAACAAGCATCTCAACAAACAATAGACCGTGAAGATTGGCGTCGATCCGTGAAGGCCACAGCAGCTCGTTTTGGAGCCAACTGATTTAGAGAGAGATATATATACATCAAATGAAAGCATGCGGCCTGTGTAAATGGGAGAAGTCACTTGGGTGGGCAGGCACTTGCTGTAAACACTCATTTAAAACGGTGATGGCGACCTGTTGCCTTTTGGAGGCCAAAGTTGGCTGGACTGATCTCTAAAGTCATCTGTTGTTCACCTCCCATCGGGACAGGCTGGGGTTCCGCTGTACCGGTACGGTCATGATGAGAATCACGCCAGCTGAGGGGACGCGAACGGGTACAGGCCCATGGGTGCAGTTACAAATCCGTCCATGCAAAGGCACGAGACGCGGGTGTTCCTCAATTACTTAGAGGTATACTGCTACATCCCCCCAGTCATTCGTCACTCTCATCTGAGACGGCCTGTACAAGGGACAACATATGGAAGGATGGTCCGCTACATGACAGAAGATTGCCTTCCGGTCTGGGAAAGAATAATAATAATGAAAGCATACCGGTATCAAATTTCTTCCATATTTAAAATTCATTAAATTCTTCAAACGCATTCAATATTTACATGGGACAATTACTATGTAAACATTGATTGCGTAATAACCTTTGAATGAATTGATAAATATGAAATCTGAAACAAGTCGTATTCCTAAAATTCGATAACGTTTACTTGATATATAGCTCCATCTTGTAGGCCAGGAACGTCGTTCCCGAAATAAAGTTGGAGGCGAGCTTAAGTGCTTTGAAATCAATTTGTTTCAATTATAATTAAATCTAGATTAGAGATAGTCCGCCTACAGAATATAAATTTATGTTTAAGCCGAACTGTAGCAGATTTTGAAACAAGACGCAAACAATATACAGTCTCACATATCCTCATTCATACTGACGTGGTGAAGAATTATTGACGCGACAAAGAAGGGAGTATCTATCCGTCTATTATAAAATATTTAATATAAAGAAATCAAAGTAGGAGAAACAAACAGCCAAGTGAAAAGTTACAAATACAAGTTATTACAACTAACAAATATAAAGCACGAAAGACTGGCTTATAAAAGCAATTTTGAAGGAAGCTAAAAATTTTCGGTGTTTAATTATCACAGCCATTACAAAGTTTGTCAATCTTAAAACTGGAAGAAAGAAAATAACCCAATGAAAATTAAGTAAAATAGCAAGTTTCTCCGGAAATAAAAAAAAATGGCGCAAATGAAAGTAAGTGTTTCGTAGAAGACTTGGCGCAAAGTAGCGATGAAAGGACAACAAATCATCACCACTAGACAAGGTCCGCTTGATCGTCATCGAGCAAAGCAGTGCGCTCTTGTGGGTGTCGGTCGCGCCAACTCCGAAGACACGCGAAACCCCTGGGTGAGAGCAAAAAGACTAAGTAGTTATGCCCCATTACACCTAACAATATTACACCACAGTACTGCAATGTATACTTCGTCTGTCTGTCTATTTGTCTATCTTTATGGCAAAACGTATTTCATCGCGACGAAAAAGTGAATTATAAACCTTAACTATCGCTAACGTACTACGCCTTAATATTTTGGTGGATAGTTAATTTTTTTTGCAACCTACACAGTAGTATAGTTGCTTAACGTACTATACTACTCTTTAGTAGTACGTTTATACAAACGAAATATATATTTTTATAATATAGGGCTAGGGCAATCTTCTGTCTCACTGTTCCCAACACCAGCTGGAAAGCCATTTTGAGTAGTTAAACACTCGCCTAACACAACTATCAACCAGAGACGCGAGAAATTTAATTCAGGTCCAACCAGAACTTAAACTTTGTGACAGCTAACTGCTCGACCAACTGAGC
>JAUYWV010140302.1:0-10611 GCA_032274565.1 Nematoplana nigrocapitula | reverse complement strand
AACAACCCGGTCCAAGTTGTTCAATTCCTCACGAGCCAAAGGGGGGAGGACCTACTACTTTAGTAGGTCCAGGGCAACAAACAACAAACAACATCACAGGGTGTTGTCGGTCTACTCCGGTCACCGCGCTACTGAAAGAAGCGGGCCTCGCCTCTCTGTCGATCAGCGCAACGGCGGCGGCAGCTGCTCTCCGCGAGCGGGCCCTCCACCATTGCCAAGAGACCCCTGCTAGGACCTCCGCCCTTAGGACCATGCCGCAGAGGCTTCTCGCTCCGGGTAAACCGGAACTGGAGGGACCTGGCCATATCTACCGCCTACTTTGGACACATCCCAAGGAGAGAGGGAGACTGTCTAGAAAAAGCAATCATGTTGGGAAAAGTGAGGGAGGGAGATGGAGAGGAAGACCACCCACACGATGGACCGACGAAGTCGGTCGCAACTTGATGGACATGGTTGACGACAGGAAGGGCTGGAGGACAATTATCATGCGTATCTCCATAGATCGTCCGCGACCTGAAGGTACAAGGTAACAAGGTAACCCAATAAATGCAGAAAAGAAGTGAGAAAAACAATAACGAATAAAATTGAAGGAACAAGAAGAAGAGGAAGACCAAAGTAAGATGGACAAGCGTAATACAAAAGGCATGAAGGCTGTGGGAGTAAGCTAGGAAGCCTAGGAAGATGTGGAGACTAAGGATTAGAGCGGCTGACCCTGCACGCCAGATTGGCCAACTGCTCTAAAGAAGAAGAGGTTAATTCGAAGTAAGAGGAGGAGAACTAAGCTCAAGGTGAACATTTATAACCATATATGTGACCGGTTTCGATTATGTATCATAATCATCCTCAGACAATTAAACTAGGGAAAACACTGAAAACGTCTTTATACGAACATGCGAAACTATGACCGCCTATTGTGCACATTAGACAAAACAACGCACTGTATGCATCATCTCCGCCGTCTGTCTGTGAAGTGCAACTGGTCCCGGTCACGCTAGTTGCGTATGGCAGCTTGATACTGCCGAGAGAGGAAGCCGGTGCATACAGGCAACAACCGCCACCGTCTAGGTCCTTCTGGGGACTGGTAGGGACCACTACACTGGCCCCAGACGCCATGCGTGCTGTCAAGCTGGATCGGGGAAGGTCCTCTAGGGCTGGTGCTTGACCAGCACCGCTTCGGACAGCCTAGTGATAAATAAAAAAGAGCAAATAAATGCTAGTCTTTTGTTTAATCAATATTTATTGATACACAAATGAATAAATCTAAAAATCTAAGGCACACAAGAGCATAACCACCATAGTAAATGGATGTTAGAAAACCGAGCCTTGTATTGATTTGAATAAAAGTATAACTGAATGAAATGAATATATTCGATAAGTCTATGCTGATGGAAACGTTGGATTATGGCCCATGGTAGAAATAAGAAGATACCAACGAAATAGTCAATACCATAACCATAGTGATCTCAAATATATTGAACTACATATACTTAATGATATATAGTATGATTCTATCTCTCTGGGTGATCCGTATTGGAAAGATCTTTCGTCTTTTTCTGTAGACTCGACGAAGAGAAACGATTGGGTATAAAACGCTACAACTAGAAAACGCGAAACCTTATGTAGTGGATAATAATGAGGTTTCAGTGCAAGCTATAATGACATTAGTTGTATAACTAATGAAGCAACCACCACCGATCCCTGACTTCAACCCTCTGAATGAGGGATTGTTTAAATTGGAGCTGATCATGCTGAACTGATGGATCCACATAATAGAGACGATCTTCAGGCCGCAGTTTGGCGCGCTTTGAACAATCTCCGTCGGCGTGAAGTTATGAAATGTGTGAGTGAACAATATCGTCTGCGTAAAAAAAATTGCTTTGCATCTTAGTGGCAATCGATTTGTGTAACTGTTCTATTGTCTAGTCGTCCTATTTACTGTTCTCTTTCTAATGATTAATAATGCTCAGAAATTTAATAATTATTATTATTCATCGCACGCAGACTTTTCAGACAGAGGATACAGCATACATTTAGATCCGAACTAGCTGGCTCATCCTACACCTTACCTCTTAATGAGGGGCGCCTGAACATCATTGTAGGGATTTATATTGAGCTCGTACATGGTTTTTATCTGGCCAAATACAGTAAACTCACAGTATATACAGGACTAATAAATGACGAGAGAGACAGAGAGAAGTATTTTTACCGAAATGTAGTTTACACATGTAAAAGCTTATAGCCTGCGATTCAGCGAATTGTGTTACATACATATAGTGGTTTATTGAATACAAGCGGGGTTTTCATATAAACTACATACATTTTAATACTGAGATACGTCTAAATCCCATACCTGGAAATTAGGTACTATTCCATAAATTTTATCTTTATCGGCTGCGCTTGGGTTTGCTGGACGCGGTGGCATCGGACTACCATAACCTCCCTGCAATTACAAGTCAAACAACATATTGATTTTCATTCGCGGAAAGATAGATAATCACGGTAATAAGTAAAAACCATACACTTTAAATAGTAAACAGTAATTCATTAAATTTAAAAGTAATGTACACTGAAAATATAATGTGTATATTAACACTAAAAAGTGTGTAATTCGGTTTACATACCGAAGTGTAAATTTAAATTTTATACATCACTATGTAAACCGAATTACACACCCAAATGGTGTAAATGTGCACATTACTGTGTAAACCTAATTACAAACCTAAATCGTGTAAATTTACACATTACTGTGTAAACTGAATTACAAACCTAAATCGTGTAATTGTACATATTACTGTGTAAACCGAATTACACACCCAAATGGTGTAAATGTACACATTGCTGTGTGACCCGAATTATACACCCAAACAGGCTAACAAATGCGTACAAATAAAGACTTCCTTCATCTGCAAAAACTAATAACATGTATTTATAATCAGTTACATAAACGGGATCAGCTTGACAAACATTATAATCAGGGTAAAATTTCGAAACGGACCATGAGGGGTGAGTGGATAATAATTATAGATTAGGGATCCGAATTACAAAAAACAGAACTTCAGTGCGGGTAAACGCGTTATACAATTAAATAGTCAGATATACATACATTTGGCACGGAGACAGTATTTTTGAAAACGTTTTGGCCGAACAAAATCCCCTTTTTTATTTATTTGTAAAACTGTTTTTTGTTGATTTGAGCCCAGGTGGCAAATAAAAAGTTTATTATTATTATTATTTGTAGTACGTAGGGCAGACGACTTTGTACTTTTGTCATAATAATTTGCTTTATATAAAAAATTAACTTCTGCTCGAAAATTATTGGCCTTCGCGAAAATAATCAAAAACAAGAATGGGAACGTTGGAATAAATAGATAACAATATGTACTGTGCATATGGGAAAGATAGGACAAGCATTAAATTAGATTATGGTATTGGAGAAAGATAACCTCAAAACCAAATTAAAAAAGAAAGAAGAGAATGGCTGGAAAAGAGAAATCAAAAAGAGGATCTAAAATACCATAAGAAAAGCAAGGATAAAATCAAAGAAACAATTGTGGGAGGCTTTCAAAGTGTGACTTTCTTTACCAATCCTTAGGGATTATTGAGGAGCAAATACAATGTAAAAATGCAAACTTATAGAATATCTAGCGCAATTACAGCATTACACGACAATTAGGGACAAAATTAATATTTAATAGATTTTGATCCCCAAAAGAATGCGGTAAAACTCAATAACTAGGTTTCTTCAGTTGGGATGGGTTCTGGGTTTGCCTGTAATCCTCCTCGGTCTCTAGCATTGTGTTGTATTTTTGGAGTGCCGAAATGTAGGCTATACTCCTCCCACACCTGACCTGACCTGGCGATTGCATTTTATTGTACAGTGATGAAGGAGAGAATTTTGTTGAAAATGGTAGTTGCATTGAACCATCACATGGGTAACTTATTTGTCGTGTGCGCGATGCAGAAAAGTGTCACATGGGAGACTGATGCCGGTGATCTGCGGCATCGACGTGTGCGTCACTTCGGCTACGAATTTCTCTACGGATCGAATCTGGTGGATCCACAGAAGCCGCTTGAACGGGGTATTCCCACGGAGTGTTCCCGTCTAATCAGCAGAATGTTGGCCGATGGCCTCATCACTGAACGGCCAAATCAGCTCACGGTAAAACGAAAGCGATACTGTAGATAGTCTGTAGAACCGCTGACCGAGTGACGCAGGCGGGGGAGATCGTGAAGAGAGAGGATTCACAGTCGATGTGATGGGTATTGAAAGTGAGGAGAGAGTGTGAACTGTAGTGAAGACGGGAGAATGGTGGTGGTGCTGGTGGAATTAAGAAGTTTGGATAAGTTGTGTAAAGTAAGGTGTGTGTAGAATTTTAGAAGCTGATCGGAGTTTTGAGTCTACAGTATATTTACGCCAAAAAGTGTCTATTGTTAAAAACGGTTAACCAATCAATCTACTGTAAATTTGAGATCAATATAATACCATATTAATGATTATTTTCGCGATTTGGGAAAAGTAGTACTTTTTCTCACGAGAAAATATATTCTTACGAGAGAGCTTTGCGAAGAGTACTTTTACCATGAGCGAATGTAATTTTTATGCATTCATGCCGACGACGCCAATGTAAGCTTTACAAGTTGACAAGAGTATAAGCTTCAATTCAAATCGGTAAACAGTATTTGTACTTTAGAACTTAAATGCTAATCTTGAAGAACTCGAAAGACCGACTGAGGAAAGTTTTCTGCAATATTTTCATTATTTAAAGGAAACCAAAAATTTGAGTTTGTAATAAATAGTTAGTGTTCATTTTATTATATTTTAATGTTTTCTTCAGTATTTTAAAGTTTACGATGATCAAATAAGTAATTTCTTGTCGATTTTTCAAAACATTTGTCCATGCGAGGGAAAGTAGACTTTTTCTATTACTTTTCCACGCATGCATAGAATGAAATTCATTATTTCAAAGATATCGTTAACCCTTTATACCTTAACATTCTTATGTATTGATTGTGTTTTATGTATTTTCCCGAAAAACTAAATTTGTAGTGCTTGGTTAAATATTTATTTTTTGTCGGAGTAGCAACACTGAGATCTACATCGATCACAAACAGAGGAAGGAGTGATAAGGAGAGAAGAAGAAAGTCCCAGACAAGGGATTATTTTTATAGCAAGGAATAAAGTTCCAATTCATTGAAAAGCGAAACTCATTTCAATAAAGAATATTTCAAATTTTTATATATACTTTTCATGTTTCATTTGAGGTGGCCAGTTTGATCTTCTAGTTAGCCTCTGCCGTCTTTTTTGTGTGAGAGCTTTATGTACATGTTTACTTGACCATTATGTACAAAATTTAAATGCATTTTATTTTCTTACTAATGATTCAAATTCTGGACGAGGTAGCTCATTTGGGTGAGCGGTTGGCTAGCATAGTGAAGGTAGCAGATTGTTGTTATAATTTCCGGTCGAGGGGACTCGTCAGCTCTACGACCTCCTGAAGAAAATAGAGAAACCGTAGGATGTCCCAGGAAGTGCAGCACATTGTCTGCCGGAGGAAGACACGCCCGCCACGAGAAGGCGGCTGCATGGGGCCATCGTAGAACCTTGGAGTCCCGGCTGGGTCCCATGAAGTAGAATATCGTCCTATCCATAAATACTAGAGAATGTATGTATTCCGCTAGTATACACCCATGCTACTGAAAATTAGTGTAGTCTCTTCAGCAGCTATGCTATGTGAGTTGTAAAAGAAGTGATAAATACAAAATTCTTAGGCATAAATGCAAACTCTGACAACTATGTTGAATAAAACTCCACGGTTAAATAAATATCTGACTATTGAGCGACCGGTTGCACGATTGCTAATAAATGAGAAAGACTTCATGGACAGAAAAAAATAAAAAGGTGAATAACTACATAGGATCGATGCACTTTTTATTCCTGTAATAAATCGACCATTACCTGACATGGACGATGAATGTGGCGCTGTGGATTTGATTACATCATAATCCGATTTCTGTCTTCGCTGCCAGGTGAACCTGTACGAGCCCGGCGGTGGCATTCCTCCCCACACAGACACCCACTCCTGTTTCGGTCCTGAGCTGGTCAGCGTGAGTCTGGGCTCCCCAGCACTGATGCAGTTCACCCTGCCCGACGGGGAGGAGACGGAGGCGGCGGGCGAAGTGCCTCGGCGTGTTGATGTCGTATTGCCCATCGGCAGTGTGCTGGTATTGCGCGGAGAGGCGCGCTATCTCTGGCGCCATGCTATCCCCGCCAGACGCTGGGATCCGGTGTGGAGAGAGGGGTCGGGATGGCGAAGACAGGTCCGCGGGCGGAGACTCTCCCTCACCTTCCGTCGAGTGAAGCCACACCCGACCTGCGAGTGCCGCTGGCCCCGGTACTGCGATCTGCCGGTGAGTCTATTTGATCCTTTGTCATGTGAATACGTGCGGGCAGGCAACCAGTTCGTATATTTCTGTTGTCCTCCCTCGACTAATACCGCATTCTTTGGTGGTTCTGAAAGTTTTGTTTGCTGCTGTTGTTGTATTTTTCGAGGGTGCACGTCAGTGCCCCGACTTGCCGAAGGAAAGAGAGCGAAGTGAAATAACTATTTTCATCATGGAACATGCGTAGTATAACATTTTGTAGATATTGTATACCACATTACATCCTTTATTGTTATTTCCAAAGTAGATTTTATTTTTTATACTTTTTAAACATTAAATACTGTTTTTTTTATTTTCGCCATAGCCCATCATGGGGCCGTAGGCTTCTTCTCCCATGTTGAATCCATAAGAGAAGTAGGCTAAATCAGTTCGTTTGGGGCGCCACTCCGCTCAACGAACCGCGGTGCCTCAACTAACTAGAGCCCGATGTGCCCTCCCGTTTTACGTGAGGCGACTAGGAGCTGCGCCAGAATGTCGGTCTGTTGCCACCTGCCGAGTCTCCAATGGTGAGCCCGCTGCCACTCACCTAGGTTTTGGACAACCGCTGAAATTAATCATAAAAGATTGTCCTAGCCGAGAATCGAACCAGGAAACCTCGGCGTTTTTGTCAAGCGCGCCGAGCGCGTTACCACTACACGATCGCGGCTGTATGTGCATATGTATCGTAATTTTCGTTAGAACGATTCTAACAAACATTTTAAGCATATTTAAAATAGGTTTTTAGATGTGTGCTCGCATCTCGATAAAATTGTCTGCTGGTACATCACGCTCAAATTCGATTTCAGTTTGAGGTTGGTTTTAGTTGCCTCAGAATGATGTCGCCTAATGATAACCTGCCAATTCTGACAAAGTTGCATTTTTTATTTTTACATAATTCACTGCATTGCAAAAAAATAGAATTCTTGCTGGCTGTTCTCAGTTTACACGATTTTATTTTTTTTGTTAACAAAGCTGGAACGTGTCTAGGCTGTCTAGACATATGACGCATAGGTGACCCCGCCAAAGTACAGACACCTGTGCAATTGTCAAGCCAGCCCTAAGTTCTTTTTAATTGGATAGTTGAAATTTGAAGTGAGGCGATAAGATTGAATTTGAAATGAGCATTATTTTATCGCTGTCAGTTATGGTAGTCGGTGAACTTCTTTGGTGGCAAATTATTGGTGCTCATCGATGTGGCATCAAGAATTATGCCGTCGCTGATTCATTGAATGCCCCACTATAAACAGTTACTCGTGTTATTGCATGTTACCGAGAGAGGGGTACTGTTATCCGCAAGAATGGTTCTGGCCGGCCTCGGAAAAAAACACCTATGTTCTGATCGCCTTTAGCAAGGTTGGTTAGAAGTCACCCTTTGCTCCTGCACCACTACTTAATTGACGGTGGGGGGAGAATGTATCATCATACATTGTGCGCAGGAGATTGCATGAGCATGGTGTTAAGCAGTACAGACACTAATATGTCCACGATTAAGTGAGAGAAACATTGCTGGTCGCGTTTCCTTGGCAATGGCGAGCTCCAAAATTCAAGAAAGTTTTATGGACAGATGAGTCTTGTTTTCGGTTATTTACCAACGATGGACGAGATAGAATGTGGAGGATGAGAGGGGAGCGATACCGACCTGATCTGATACTTCATTCTGCTCAGGCACAAGGAGGGTCAGTTCATGTTTGGGGTGCAATATGGTATGGGGGTAGATCGGCTTTAACTGACCTTATCGGGAATGTAACTGACCTGAGGTATTGTTAGACCATCAGGACCTTTCTTGCAGAGAACAATAGACTTCCTCGGGGATGGATGCTTCAACAGGATAATGCGACGCCACACACATCACAGCTTGTTAAATATACTTTTGCGGAATTGTGCATTAAAGTGCTACCTTGGCCATCGAAGTCTCCCGATCTGCATCCCATAGAGCACGTTTGGGACTTTTTAGGTCGAAAGGTGTCGGCTATGGGACCTCAGAATCGTCGGGAACTTTAGGCCTTGTTGGTTTCTGAATGGAAAATATTCCGCAGGAGTATCTAAATGAACTTGTGTTGAGTATGGCTAATCTCATTGGTGGCGTTATTCATCCAAAGGCAAGAACACCAAATATTGATTTACTATTTGAAAACGCGATAACCGCCCTTTTCAGGCCAGTCCTTTTAGGGCATCAAAATGAAATAAATGCATAGAAAACATTTATAAGTACATAAAAATACTTAAGTCACGACCAGGTGCGCCTATTATCGATCATGAGTATTAGAGTATCTCAGTGCGTTAAAAAAAAAGAATTCCATTTTTTGCAATGCAGTGTATTACACTACTAGTAGTATAGCATATAATTAAATAAAGAAGACAGGTATGTCGGGACGAGGACACCTCATTGAACTTACCAGTCCTTGTTTAATCTATATCATCATCATCATTTCCGTTGCCTTGTAGACCGTTGGCGCACCCATGCCTTGACACTCTCCCTCCACGTTGACCAGTTTCTGCTTCTTTGTCTCAATTCTTACATCTGGCAGGCTGTTCATTCATTTAAGTCTTCCATCCATGTTATTGTTGGCCTTCCTTTTCTCCTTTCCCCATTTGTGTGTCCAACCATAATGCTGTTAGCCAAAGAGTTATTTGCTCTGCTAACATGGCCGAAGTATATATTACAGTTTCCGCTTGGCTACTACAGTATATGTTAGTTTGTCAAGGTACTCATATCTCTTATTGATTTCCTCTCTGACCTACCCATTCGTTGGTCTTTCCAGATTATTCCCAGCATCCTTCTTAAACATTTCATCTAAAAAATCTCATGTAGCTTCTTAGCATGAGCTCTTATTGTCCAGATTTCAAAACCATATAAAACAGTAGAAAGAACAATAGCACGAAGAAGTTGAATATTTAGCTTTAGTTTATTTTATTTCCACATGTTATCAAGTCTAATTTTAATTTCTCTTTCGAATTTGAGTCTTGTGTTATGATAAATCCTAGATATTTGAAAGACTTTACTTATTCTGATTTTTCATTTCTAACCACGATGTATTCGGTGATGTTGAGGTTCCAATTTCCTAGATAATCATAGTCTTGCTCTGTTCAGCACTTTTCTCCATACCATATTTCCTTGAAGTCAAGTCGAGCCTCTCTGTGATTTCTTTAAAATCTTTTGCATTATCAAAATCAGATTGTTGATTGTCTTCAAAAAGAGATTGAACTGAGACGGTTATATAATGCTGTCGAATTATATGGAACCCTGTAGGGTTAGCGTTGAGTGAACCTCGTGTTTGTTTCCAGCATAGTGCAAATGAGGTTCGGACTCCTTCAATCGCATCCGCCCAACCAGAACAGGAGGAGACTCCATCGGCGGTGGAAACTGCCGACCTGTTGGAATCGCGCTTCGTCCATCAAGTCTACGACAGGATCGCCGACCACTTCTCCTCCACCCGCCATTCGCCCTGGCCCCGAGTGGCCGAATTCCTGCTCGCCCAACCCCCGTGGAGTCTCGGGGCGGATGTGGGCTGCGGCAACGGCAAGTATATGCGAGTCAATCCTCGACTGGCGCCACTGCTCGGCTCTGATCGGAGTGCCGGCCTCTGTGCCGTGTGCAGAGATAGAGGTGGGTGCACTACACGTCAGTCTAATAATCGATGAAAGACGGGGATGTGTGAATTCATGTCCATGTCTGATTGTTTGTTTATTATGAATGTTCATTTCGATACACCTCCGAAACTACTGAGAATTTGCACATTATCTGACGTATTTTTTAAGATATTCCCCTCTTTGAAATCAATGAACGATAAAACTGCTATCGTTTAGAGTTTAGACAATACTCTCCTCTTTAATTAGATATAATATGGTGGGAAAATATTCAATATTAGTAGTAATATACAGCTACGCTCTGCGTCACCAGCCATGCGTGACGATCCCCCCCACCCCCACGCGCACGAACACGTTTCCGACCGATGAGTCACCCCCCACCCCACGCGCACTAACACGAATCGGTGAGTCACCAACCCCCCACCCCCCGGGCCTATGTAAGCAGGCAAGAGACGAGATGAGCTTAGTGCGCGCTTGATTACCAGACGATACGGACCACCTCGCTCAGTTTGCTCAACTCGCTCTATTTGCTCAACTCGCTCTATTTGCTCAACTCGCTCTATTTGCTCAACTCGCTCTACTTGCTCCGCTTGCTCTGTCTGC
>JAUYWV010140291.1:0-10612 GCA_032274565.1 Nematoplana nigrocapitula | reverse complement strand
AGCAAAGGAGGTCCGTCTTCTCTGGTAGCCAAGCGGTAACTGATCTCAGTCTCGTCTCTTGCCTGCTTATATGGGCTGGGGGAGGTGGCGGTGGGATGGATGACTCATCAGTCGGAAACGTGTTCGTGCGCGTAAGGGGGGAGGGTGGATTACTCATCGGTCGGAAGTGTTCGTGCGCGTGGGGTGGGGGGTTCGTCACGCATGGCTGGTGATCTGGAGCGTAGATATAGTATACTACTGGTGGCAGCAATATAGTACCAATTTCGTTCGGACGGTCAGCTGTGACATCATTATCTATAGAAAGATATCAATTAAATATTGCGTGTGCAATTGGTATCTGCTTCGCCAATTATACTCTGGGAGAGGGGGTGGAGGATGGTATTTATCTATTGATCTAGATGTGCGAATGTCCTATCTACCGAAAAGTCCTTTATATACACATTTCATAATACACCCGTCAGTCTATTGTACTGCAGCGCTGTTTACAGAAAAATCTTGAATCTACAACATTGCTTAAATTTCTCACAAAAACGTAATTTTGTCGAATTTGTATAGCTGTAACTTTAATCTGAACGTAAACAGAAAACAAAATTAACCCAATACAATTTTACATTTTTGCGTTTTTTTTGCATTTATTTTCAAAATTCAGCGTTTTTTGCTGTGACACTATGTTAACCGCATGTACAAAAATTTGGTTTTAGGCCTAAGGCGGTATTATCTGTCTAATTGCAATCAAATTATAAAAAGTATAAGGTTGACGCAAAGTTCGTTTTTCAATTAAAATATATAAAAATTTCGTTTTTTGTGCAGTTTTATTTATTATTTACATTTATGTCTAGCTATGATAATATCCCTAAATCTCAATATATTTGAATTAAATGACGATGGATATATTTTAATTTATATAGCCTATTGTGTAATAATTTCATCAGTTTTGAATTGTTATTTCTATCAACATTAATATTTTTATTAAAATAAATTACGCCGTTATAATAGAAACACTGCGAAGAAATGAGTTCAAGAGTACTGATATTCATTCATTACTTGAGAACGCTTGGGGTAATGAAATAATTTGTTTGAGAAGAATTCAATTGATATGCCAGGAGCTGAGGGAATGGTACAAGACAAAATTTTAAAAGAAAAGAAGGAAGTGACAGAAAGTAAAATCCCATTAGAGTGGAAAATATTGGAAAATGTTGAAGGAATCATTCAAGATGGAAGTTAACCACATGACAATTTGTTGATGAGCTACAACTGTCGAAGGATATGGTTCTGAGTATCCTTAAAGAGGATTTGCATACTATGTACAACATGACCATTCAAGATCCAATGCAATGTGTCGAATCAAACGAACCAATATATTGGAAAGAAAAACTGCTATATCTTAAAACAGTCCCATATTCTTCTGATTTAAGCATTTGTGACCGGTTTGTTTGTTCGGAGCTGGAAATGAGGCGCAGCAGGAGAAATTTGTCCATCAGCGAAGAAGTACAGAACGGCCGTCTTTGACAGGTGAGATAATGCATCATGAAATGGAAAAGATGACTGGCCATTGTGAAAAGGTGATTGAAGATAATGGCAACTATATATAGAAAGATCATTAAATATTCATGTATTGTTATCATATTATGTATCTTATCGTTATCATATTTTAATTATAATAAATAACTTTTTTCCACGTCAACATATATTAACATTACTTCTAGTAATAAGATAACTTCAGATATCATACTTCTTATATACTTTCTTTTTCCTTTCAGTCTCCGCTTTTTAATTGTATTGTGTCTTCTATTTTTCCCAGGACTTAGACTGAGGCGCAGGTCTCACTGATGTGACAGAAAAGCCTATATCAACTTACAGTAAATCTATTGATCGAAGGAGCATTACACAGGGGTTGCTCAAATCTAAATTTCCAGTAGTTAGTCAATCCGAGGTGTTAAGTGACCAATCGTTCGTGTCTTTTTCGCCCCCCTCCCCCCCCCATTTTCAAATCTTTTCTTCTGCATCGCCAGCGGTCTGAGAGATACAGGGTAATGTCGTGCCCAAAGATATAAATAGCCTTGCTTTCTCTCTCCGTTGCCACATAACCGGTTCTAGGGAAGAACTCCGTGGTTTTGCCAAAATACAACTGCATTCTCCTTTTCTCTCACTAAATCAGCTAGCTCTCTGAAGTTCACCATCATTAACGACAGCAATATATACTCTACTCTGGACACTCCCCCACTGGGCCCCTGGCACTCTCATAGTCTCAGTGGACACTCCAGTCCAGGAGGCTACTGCCGTAGGGACATGCAACCAACGCAAACCCTGAATTTAGCCGCCAAAGAAAAGTGCATAGTGTCTGTATAGGGAAATTCTGACACCCCCTTCTAATGACGACTGGTTCCGACTCTTCGCCGTTCCCTGTGACTATGGCTGTCTCCGGAGTCTATCCAATTTTTGCATGATCTCCATCAGTTTTGTCCAGTTCACTCGGTCAAACGCCATTCCGTGTTGAGAAAGAAATGCTGACAACATTTTTCCAGCCAGATGATTTTGCTAACTTTAGATCATCCTTATATTGGACAGCTAATTTCTCTGGTATTTTGACCACCACCCAGTGATAATTACCATTAAGGGTCTCTTAAGGACAACTCTTAAGTAACATTTAAGGGGGAGTTCATCAGGTTTTGCTAAGGGTTCCTTTAAGGGCAAGCCCTAAACCGCAAAAAATAAGGCCACATATTATTCATTAATTTGTCTGTTTTTATTTACGATTTTGTCGCTATGATCGTTTAATTACCGTATAGTTACCAATCTTTCTATAATATTTCTTTCCGATAACAATTTTTGTCTCAATATGTTGATTAATTTACTTATCGGACGTATTACTCTTATCTTAGACTGCTAATTTCTGTGGTATTTGGACCACCATGCATATACAGCATATAATTATATGTGCGATGGGGATGAAGAGCACGCACCGAAATTCCAGAGACGGTGAAGTAGGGGATCTCAAATCGAACCACCACCGGCGGCCGCCTCTCTGGTCTCTCGCTGGCGATACTGGGCAGACCGAAATGGGCCCGCATCACCAACTCCTTGCCCCCGGGGAAGGACTTGATGGTCCAAATGACGGCGTTGTCCTCGGGTTGATAACGGCAACTGCCCACACTGGTGCGGAACTGGGGCTGGTCGACATCTTCGGGGACGGGGATGACAATCTCCACGTTGTTGGCCGTGCTCCGACGATAGAACTGGCTCTTCGCCTGGATACAGTGGGGCATCAGCGTATCAGCAGATTGCTATTCAAAGGACAAAAACTAAAGGCCGCTGCTATCTCGGAATATAACCAGAGAAATATCACTTGCAATAAATGTTCAAATCGAATGCTGACACCATTCCCACGGAAGTATTACAGATCGCATATCAATAACAGGCATAAAAGTGTCTAAAAGACAAAAACGGAACCTGTAACTACTATAGCGTATGTTTGACGGGCAGTGCGCTGTGAGAGAGTTTCGCACTCGCGTTCGCTGGATATGAATTACTATGTTAACTTAATAATTTCAATGTAATTAATTCAATTTCCATGTCTGCCTGTATACTCATTGGTTAACAAATAATCTGCAGTACGCTTTATGATTAAGATATTTACAAATGTTTTAAATTTTGTTCGAATCAGTAATGGACAATTGGAGATTTGGCGTATAATATGTTACAACAAATCGATCAATAAATCAATAAAGGGAAATGCAACCTAAGATGTTCTTTATCTCCACGATATTTCATAATGTTATAACATTACGAGGATAATAAATGTCCGACATTTCACGCAAGCCTGTTATCAAGTGGAATGAATAGTGGTCATACAGAGACTGACTGATGGTATTAAATTGGGCGTGAAGAGATCCATTGATAACATGCCGCAATGCTGTTCTTGTTCAGCGGGAAGTGGAGGAGATATTTCCGAGACTCGTTGCAGGAGGGACAAGAAGGAGGGAGCATGGTCGATGCGATGGAGGTAGGAGGCAAGAAGAGAGCTGGACATTGAAGAAGGAGATCTGGTGGAGACTCTTCGTAGGAGGGACAAGAAGGAGAGGGAGCACGGTCGATGCGATGGAGGTAGGAGGCAAGAAGAGAGCTGGACAGTGAAGGAGGAGATCTGGTGGAGACTCGTCGCAGGATGGACAAGGAGGAAAGGGAGCACGGTGGATGTGATGGCGGTAGGAGTCAAGAAGAGAGCTAGACAGTGAAGGAGGAGATCTTGGGGAGACTCGTCGCAGGAGGGACAAGAAGGAGAGGGAGCACGGTGGATGCGATGGAGGTAGGAGGCAAAGAGAAGAGAGCTTTATATTTCATTCATACCTTGACTAAGTATTCCACACGACTATGGACGTGACGATCGATGACAGTTTCGATCCAAATCAAAGGTTTGACCTGTAGGGAAAGCAGAACAAAAAGAACTGCATGAACTCCGTGGTACAGCGTCTGATTTTTAGCTAATCTTAATTAATCGTTCTGTTCATTGTATATGTTAGGACAAATTTGCGAAATCAACAATTTTGCATATTTGTCGTTTTACAGTTTTACATAATTGTTAATGGTTCTACTGAGTTCCAAAGAAGAACATCTTCGCATATTTTTACGTATTAGTTACTTATTTACTCACTTACTATTCTTAAGTCAAGGCTTCTAAAGAACAACCAATTTATTGAACAAAAATTATCGGCAGCATCACTAACTAAAATTTCATTGCAATGTTCAGTCTAACACAATGAAAATTCTACTCTGAAAACACTTGCAACGCCCGCTGTGACATGTCTTGGAGCAACGGCACTTGGCGAAGCCCTGGCCAGTTCCAACTGAGTCAAGGTGTGCGACTTCACGAAGAGATATATTCTTCCCTTGTAGGACTTCTGCACCAGTCATGAATTGCTCCACACAAGGACTGAACAGATTGCGAGTGTAAAATCGTTCGATATCAGCTCTTCTCCTTCTCCCTTTCCCTCTCCCTCTCTCTCTCTCTCTGTCTCTCTCTCTCACACACACACACACTCTCTCACACCACACACTTTTTTTCTCTCACACACACTCTCTCTCTCTCACACACTCTCTCTCTCTCTCTCACACACACACACACACTCTCTCTCTCTCTCTCTCACACACACACACACACTCTCTCTCTCTTCTTTTTCCTCCTCTCTTTCCTCTTACTTCCCCTTCTAGTTTCTCTCACACACTCTTTCATCTTTAAATTGACGAAAACAGCAAGAATGGAAGGGAGAACCACGAAAATGGCAATCAGCTTACCTCAGATGAACGAGATAGCGCAGGTAGGCCGGCAGTTCACTCTCCGTGCCCGGACCACCCCCGGGCGTGCCGGGATTGGCTGGAGACCGGCGGCCCTGTTGTTGCTGTGCCGCGGTCTCGACGGAGGCGGTGCAGTAAGAGGAGGAGGAATGCTGGAGAGTGCCACTGCCGGTGATGGGGGTGTAGAGGGTGCGCTGACGGAGAAAGGTCTGCGAGTTGGCGGGCATATCAGTGAGATCGTAGAGCACCACGAACATCTTCAGCACAGCCGCACTCGGATTGAACAGGGTCAACTGTGCCGCGTGGAAAATTTGGGACACAAATTCGGATAGTACAAATCTTTGTCTAACTTGGTGAAGAGTAAAGATAAAATAAACAACATTATTTAACCATTTATTTTTCCGCTAACGGATTATTTGGGTTTTGCAAAGAGCAAAAGAAATTGGCATTTAGAAATGATTTTCTTTCTTAGGCAGTGGTTCTTAATTTCTCTTATTTACAGACCAATTTAAAACAAACTCTGTTTACAGGGTTCATAGGCTGTTGTCAGGATCCTTTCTACGAATTCTCCCTGAATTATTTTGTTTTCAGATATCAAAGGTAAAAAATGTACATTTTTATTGCTTTCAGAGATTAAATAGGGAAGTTATCTTATTATCATCCAAAATAAAATCTATAATAATGACGCTATTTATTGTTTATTTCATATCTAGGAGAGATTAATATTATTTTACTCATCCAGTTACGTAGGCATACATCTTTTACCTAAAATATACAAAAAGCAAAAACAACACATTGATTTCAAACGTAATTTTCAATGTATTAAATTACAGCCGAGAATATGTACATATAAGATAATGTGTAAGTCATTGATAATAAATGTTTGAAGTTCTATATATTGTAGACAAACACAGTAATAACAAATAATGAAATAATCAATATAAAATGCCGAAGTCATTCGAATTTCACTTCTTTGCTTATAATGGCATCACTTAACTGTTTGAGATCTGCATGCAACACACAGAGCTCTTTCTCTGAGCGTATTTGATTTTATAAAATGCTTTTCAGTCTTCTCAAAACAAAATTTATTACAATCCATGGCTGATATAATAAACAAAATCAACTAATTCTCCCAGTCACGGGCTTCCCAAGAGAATGAGAGTACATCGAAACGAAGAATAGACCCAACGCAGTGCTCACGAACAAGACGGCAAAAATTTCGCACAGCGCACTTTGCGCGTCATCAAACAAGCGCTGCACAAATGAAACACTCGCGCTACGGGAGCCACAGAGGTTCTGTAGTTAGGATCGTTTCAGATACTTTTTAAGACTGCCATACCTCTACGTCATTTTATACCTGTTATTGATATGCTGTAATGCTTCCATGGAAATGGTGACAGCATCCGATTTGAACATTTATTGCAAGTGATATTTCTTTGTTTACAGTCCGAGCTAGCGGACGCGTTCAATATTATTCTTTCTTAGCGCTCCCCGAGGAAAATGTGCAGATGACGCTAGTGAAGTGAGTGAACACTTGCCCATATTGATCACATCCCACTTTAACTAATTCACAGTGATCTGATTCTGTTTTTAAAACTAGGAAAAGTACACTGGGTCGAGCTTCGCAGACTTGGTTGGCAGCTTGTCGTCTGCTGTCTCCCTCCCTGTCTGACGATAGCAACTCGATAAAGTACATCCATCCGTACAGATCACCAGCCGGCTAGGAGGCATTCTGTTGGCTGATGACCTGATGGTTGTGCCCCCCCCCCACAATTCTGATCGGGTGCGCGCTCACACATCTCCGACTGATCCGCCTCAATCGATCGATGACGTGGCGCGCAGACAACGAACAGACAAGTGAGCGCATCCCCTACTCACTCCAAGCAAACTGTCGAATGACGTCAACGCGACGCGACGGAGGAAGGGAGGGGGGGGGCAGCGAGGGTTGACTACTGATCGATCGATAATTCGATGGAACGACATCCACCGAGGGACTCTTCTGAGCTTCACGTCCGTCAGACGCCTAATTTCCATTCGTTCTCTATAGCCCTTGCCAGATACTGTACCAGAAATGGAGTGTCAAATTCGGAGAAAGTACTCCCAGATAACCAAACTGTCTAACTTCTCTAACCTTGTCATGCGGTGTAAAGCGAACTGGAAAATGGGAAGGGTAGGGTCGGTTTGGGAGAAGTTGAGGACAATATGTAGGCTAATTGAAAAATGGAATTTGTCTGGTGGAGATAGAACGCGAGCGCATACTGTACATAACGAATGATGATTGGTCAGAACGAATTTCAATCATCCTACGACTGAAATTTATATCATTTCATGAAGTGTAGAATATTTGAATTCTACGTCTATGTGTCAATTGCTTCTACATAACTAAAACAAAATAGTTAACCGGGAAAAGAAAAAAATTATGCAAGTTAAACGGGACAGAATGGGAAGAAATATGTCGGATGGGAGCCTGCTGTAAATTTTGAGTAGTGGACCCAATATAGGAACGGGAGCAACACCGACACGTAAATTCATACACCACGCCAGCAGTAAGTATCTTTGGTATCATAGTTCTGATTGATCGAAGGGACTGAGCGAGCTTGTGCGTCTTGAATATAACCCTTGCCGAAGGAATAATCTTGGACAACTTCTTTCTCAGCCTATCCGACGGGCTTCCTCGGTACTGAAGCGGGAGAATAAGGAGAGGATCTTCTTGAGCAGTTCTAGATGAGCCTAGCTTAGGCCAAACTTCAGCGAGACAGCGACGAACAAAGGCAAGAGGATACTGGTTCTTTTGTAGAATAAGTGTATAGTTATTCCACTCAACGTCAAAAAGACTTCCTTATTGTTGGTAATATGCCATAATCGGTGTGCGCTGCCTTTGATCATAGCCTTCTTTGTAGATAGTGGTGCAGCCGCGTGGTAGTTGAGAGTTAGACCCGTATCTGTCGGTTTTGTATACCAAGAAGTCGTACAAGCCCCATCACTGTTCTGAGTTACCTTAACATCAAGAAAAGCAATCGAATTGTTAGATGGCTCCTCAACTATGAATTGCAAGTTCGGATGTGTTGAGTTCATTGTCAGTAATTTCGCATTGATGCCAGATTTCGTCAAGGCACAAAGTATATCGTCCACATATCGTCCATAAAAAGTTGTATTTCTTTTAGCTTGTCTTCAAAATGAGCCAAATACGTATTTGCTAATGCCGGGCTCAATCGACTTGCCGGTAGGTACCAACTGGTGTGTGGATGAGAAAGTCTTTCTTGCTGAAAAGAACCAACGTTTTGAATATATCGCGAGGAAAAGGCTGTTGTCGTGTTGTATCACTGTACAATTCCTCGGTAAGCATTTCAACCGCTTCCACAAGCGGGACATTCGTGAACAGGGATACAACATCAAACGAGATCAAGTTTTCCTCGTCATACAGATTAAGAGACCGAAGAGCTGCGGCACAATCACGGGTTGAGGTGACAATTCGTGCCAATTCTCTCCATGCCAGGTACTTGTTGTAATAAATTAGCAAATGTGTTTATATACGCTGATTAAACATTTACCTTGTACTCGAATTTCTGGCATTAACTAGTTAATGTGCACACTAACTAAGAAAAGCAGTTAATGCTAACAGTGTAGTGTTGACGAAGAGCAGTTAATCGATTTGGTGCTGTCTGGTTAGCTGTGACTTTCACTGCAGTCAATCATCAGCCGAGTAACGCCTACACAAGCACACCGAGTATGTTGCCACTATGAATTTTTATATTTTTGTCCGGATGTGTTTCTCAAAGTTCTTTTGCCTTCAGTCTGAGATGGTTGTTTGTTCTCCTTTCTTTGTAGAGGACTCTCGTCGTAGCCAAAGTAGATGCGTTGATATTGTGGGACATTTCTTAGTTGACGAACTTTTGTAACTAGACTTTTCTTGACATTCTCAGACTACAGTTTTATTCGAACTTTTGGGTTAGCGTTCTTTTCACATAGTCTTGAGGGTTCGTAGTTTGTTGAAATAATTTCAGAGACTTTGCCATTCAAATCCTATTGTTACTCTTCCGGAATTCCCCGCTCAATTGCATACTTCGCCTCTAATCTTTCGATCGTCATAGCCTGCTGACTAACGGTTTGCTTTAAGGTATTGATTTCCGTCAGCTGTTCTTTGGTTAGGTCGCGTAATTCACCGATTTCACCGAGCAGTTGGCTGCATATTTCTTGCTTGAGATTATCGATCGCAGACGTGAGACTCGCTTCGGTGATTGCAGATGAGCCGTGTCGTGTCATTGTGATAATAAAACACTGCTCAGATGCTCGATTCTTAGAAGAAAACAGGCGATAGATCCAAAATCAATTAAACGAATGACGAAAAGGAAGAAACAGCACATGAGTGGTTGGCCGGCTTACCGTTGGAGCGGAGCAACACGACCGCACACTATGACACATGGGGATACATCTCACACGTAAAGGAATAAACGACATTTGACATTAATGAGATAGGAGTTCGGTCCTTGATGGAAAAATAGGAGCCAACTTTCAATGTTATTAATGCCACTCTGGAAGAATGCAATTCAAGCAAACTTTTTAACTGCTTGGCAAGGTACAACAAATGGCGTCTAAGAAAAGTTAGAGAGTAAAATTGAGAATCACGGACCAGTATAGGGGAAGAGCGAAAACAATCTTATTGGGGACAAATCTAGATATGATAGAGACAATAAAATGTCTGTGATACCATTATTTTAAAATAATTTTAGTAATGTTTATCTGCTTTGTTGAAAAGCAACCCAAAAGAAGAAAGCCTAAAGGTTCTATTGAAAAACACTTAATTGAACCAGATTTCCAAGACAAAGGAGAGTTGTAATGACAATTAAGGGTCAAATCTGAATGGGAAAGTTTTCGGTTCACAGCAGAGGAACTAGGACCACCAGAATGAGAGACTTAACTATCCAGAAATGCGAAAAGAGTCATTCTTATTGAGCTCATATGTGAATGTTATATTGTGATGGCAAGAGTTCAGGTGATTAACAAGACTGAATATCAAACGTGTTAAACTATTCAGAGTTCCGCGCTTTTTCCAAGATCAAATTCCCTGACTTCCCTGACTTTTTGGTATAATTAAATTCGGAAAAAATGGATAGATTAGTAGAATATTTTATTAAAGTTTTGTGTACTGCATTTATTGAATAGTAGTATCAGAAAAATAGATATAGAAGCTAATAAAGTTTATTAAATAAACATATCTTACAAGAGATAATAATAATAATAACAATAATAATTTTTTTATTGTAAAAATACAATGGGAAGCCAGAGGCTGCAAGAGCAGATCGAGCTGGCACCTTATACA
>JAUYWV010140280.1:0-10613 GCA_032274565.1 Nematoplana nigrocapitula | reverse complement strand
TATACTGTAGAATGAAAAATACTCATTGTATTTTAGAGACAACAGTCACTTTCGCGATCAGAAACTTTATTACTTACTACAACACACCGCATCAGCATAACGCGCTTTAAACCACCAATCAGGTTAAGTCTTAGCAAATAACTACGTCACAACTGTCTGACAGTAATCGATAAATCAATGACACGTCACTGCATGTCATAGTTTCTTTATGCGCATGCCGCTACAGTATACTACTATAATAGTAGTAGAAATATTATATACTAGTAATTCTAATCTAATGTGCTCATTTACGTTGGGTTCACCAATTTTGGCGATAGTGTATTTAATAACGATTATTTTTTAATGAATCCGTTTCACGCTATTTTCTTTGTTCGACTACAAAACTGTATATTAACACAATTCAATTTTTCAATTGATTTTAAACTGAGAATGTGAAGCAGACAGTGTTTCAAGCCCCCCCCCCAAACTTATTACATGAAGTAAATGATTGATGGCCGAACGCGGAGGTTTATTCATCTTTCAGTTTGTAGTATATTGATTTGAGGTTGGAGTTATCTACATCTATAGGAAAGATCCCAAAGGAAACTGTGTACGTAAGAGAGTGTTTTTACCCCCCCCCCTGTGTATACGCTGGTCATACGCAAATCAGTACCCTCTCACTCTTCTTAGACAGCCCCATCTGCTTTTTCCTGAGGATCATTTCTTTACTGGCGTTATACATATACTTATCTTTATATGGAAACCCACAGTCTTTATAATGTGCAAATATTTACTCGCAAAAGACCTAGAACTATATCCCCGATTAAGCTTTGTATGAAATCCAGTACCATGTTTTCTTAATACACAAATATTGACAGTAAGTTTAATAAAAGATGAGAAAGACGAAAAATAGAAAGAAAATCGTTAGTATTAGAAGGTAAAAGAAGGAGGACAAGTGTCCTATTCCCACGCAAACCAGCAAAAACAATCCGATAGTGGAAACTATTAAAAATATGTGTGAAATTTGTATTTACGTATTGTACAATCAATAAGACGAACCCAGTGGTTCGATAAAAAGACTGCATGTTAGCAAATTAAATATCATTCCTTTAGATAAAGTAATACACTTACAAATTATGTAATCGACCATAAACAGGTAGAAGAACATTATAGAATGACAGAAATGATATCTATATATAAATTAATTAGCACAAAATCGACAAAGTGCTTCAAATAATAAAGAAATATTAATGCAAGTATAAATAAAAGTACAGAGTACACAATTCAAAGCATAGCAGTAGATAATAAAAATCAAATGTTAAGTAAAGAAGTCTATAAACGTTTACATAACGTAAAAATTGAAAAAAATGACAAATATCAAAAGACACAAGAGGACGACGATTCACCTAACATTATCTTGGTATTTCAGTGATTTTAGTTTACGTTTGTTGTAGCATTTTATAGGCAGTAGCTTGAAACTTCTCAGTTTGAGGTAAAAAACATTTAGTTTAGATTTCCTTTCGAACTACGGAAGTTTGCATTACAAACTTTATATTCTCATACTTTTCCTCTGCAGAAAATACAACGGTTTTGATTTTTTAAAAGAAGTATAATAGTACATTCTGTAGAGATGTGTTTTGTCTTCGTTTATCTGCAACACAGTGCCTGCTAGACAATTCATTCGTATTTTTAGTTGTGAAGAAAGCAGCTACGTCTCAAATGCGACTCTCCTCTCAACACCCGGAGCCATGGAGACAGTCGGCAGAATTTCGACCGTTAAGTGATCGACTAGCTCAGTCTAGACTGGCGTCTAGTCCAAACGAAACCGAAATCAATAATGCACCAGTCAGTCAAACAAGCGCCGAGGTGAGAGCACAGTTGAACTACGTATTCGGTGCTCAGGAGAAGTTTCATTACTTTTAAAATATCTCATTTTCAGCTTATTTAATTTGTGGAAAAAATTGAACGCCAAGATTTTGTCATCGGACTGTCAGTTGCCAGGCTACATGTAACCGTTAAAAGAGCAAGAGGTTGATAACTGGTTAGCAAACTATGTTTTCAGCGGTGGTTCTATCCTCTACGCTTCTTCTATCTACATTATATGCGTTGAAACTATTGTCAAAGGAATTTATTATAATCAGGATTAAAAAATAGTTGCCAGTGAAATTGAAATATCGAGCAGTGAATTTAAAATAACACAACTGATCTACTGTATTTGTTTTGCCTGCTGCATACTGTAGTCATGCCGTTTGACGACAGGAAACGTGGTGTAAGGTACAATATGTTACACAACTGGAAATGTATGCCTTGATTCTACTCATCTGGACGACCAGTACGCTTACATTTTTCATGCGAATGTATATTTGTTTGACTCGCATTGTTTGTGTGGGTATATCAGATCTGACAACCTTCCCAGATTTTCCGGGAATGTTCCGGATTTCGAAGCTATCCCGGGCGTTCTAGATTTGCTGTAAAAATTTCAAAGATTACTGAGATGTTAAATGGAAAATATGTTTTACCCCGTCTCTATCTTTCGCATTTCCCAAACGGTAGAGAGTACTTGAAGATAATTATTGTACCTATATTATGCCTTGGTAATTACAGTAATTGCTGATGTGGAGAATAGTGTAATTGTCTCGTGGAGTAGGCTGGAATTCATTTTGTCCCGTCTACCTAAATTCTATTCCAACATTTCCACTACCAGTTGAGTTCACAACGCGTCGTTGAAGGACATTGATGGCACTTTTCCTAATGCAAACAGTTGTTATGTGATGCTAGGCATTCTGTCAATGGCACACAGCAATTAGAATTCGGAACGTTTTGCGTAATGGGAAAACAAGGCCGGAAATACGTGCTGTACTTCAATGGTCATCCCTACTTCAGGGGCCTTTTTAATCAATAAATGGGGCGGACGTGTGGAACTATCAGATTCCATTCTTATTAAATACAAAAAAGCTACAAAGGAAGCCTTATTGCTATAACTCATAATTATTAAAATCGATAAGATTATCACGTTTCCGAATACTCCATTTATGAACATTGTTTTACCGTCTGGTGTCTCAGATTTAGTACATAATCGGTATTATACCTTATAAATATAAAATATTGGAGCAATATGATATGTTGGGATATCTTATTTGTTTTTTAATATAGTGTTTATATCAAAATGTGCATATTTAAAGTTGAGGCTTTTGTTTTGGGGGGATTTCTGTGTTTTGTGATATGTCCCGGATTTTAGGATCTGGAGGTTGACAGGTCTGGTATGCAATGAGTGTAATCCGAGGTAGTATTTCTAATTGATTTTTTGTTAAATAATTGTTTACTGTATTTTATTTTGTTTGCGAATGGAAATCCACCGTTTTGTGGTTGCTATATAATATTGCAAACTCCAATGGACAACCCGGACAGGCTTGCCTACCCGGAAACGGATGACTATATTCTCCATATTTATTATTGTCAGTAGTATTATGATTTTTGTTTATCCACCTTCTGCTATTCTACAACATATTAATGTAAGCTGGTATGCGTAAAGTTAAGCGTATACTGTACGTTTCCTTTATTAAAAAATATATATTTTCTGCGCGAAATAAATTATAGTCTAAAACTAAATGATAAGCCAATACAAGTTTTATTTATGGATTACAAAAATAAATCACAGATAAACGAAGAGCGTATAACTTCTTGTCGACCGTGATAATTTATTTTTAACAAATCAATGTTTGTTGATAAACCAAATTGGATAGTCATTGCGGTTCAAAATAATTTTGAGAGTAAAAATCCACCGTCTAGAAAATTGTTAGAAGAAATCTTGCGAGTAAATACAATTTTTTTACTTTGGGTCAGAAAGAATTATTATTAGTGCAAATTCCGGAAATAGTATGTTTGAGGTAAACCGATGTACTCAAAAGGTTTTAGAAGAAGGATTCTTTACGTCTACAAATGATTATGACATCGCAATAACGTGTAAAGATAATATTGCTGTTATATGTATTGTTCATGCTGTTAAACAAAGTCTGTGTCGTCAGTATGACGTACATATGGAATTTCAGATTCAATTAAATATCATACGTCAGGTTGTCAAATTGGCCAATCGATACAGTTGGCAAATGATCAGCTAAATGGACTACTGACTGACCAGGTCAACCCTTCAATTTATGTGAAATGCGTGTCATTGAATATGGAGCTAGCATTACTATCCTGGCAGATTAACTTCTGTGAGAGAAACATCGACCAACCTAGGGGGATTAATTTTATTACGGTAAAACGTATTTACAATATTGCCAAACGTTATATTTTGTGATCAAATTGAATTTGGTCATCAAAATCACGATGTACCAGATTTCTGAATTCGAATGAGTCAGAAGTGGAGAACTTCGTGTATCGTAGTGAGGCAATAACGGATTAACGAAGCGACTAATGTCTGCGGAAGCCAGGCCAGACATGAAAAGAATGGGACGGATAGGTAGACCTTCGCCAGTCTACTGTATAGGTCTAATTGTAGAGGAACCTTCTGATGATTTTGGGAGCTGCTCTATACGATAGATTTACTCGCATTCTCACTCGTATTTGATTGAGTCTCTCCAATTGTTATTTCGTCGATGGTTCTTTTGACACTTTTCACTATTGGTCACGTGTTACGTTCATTGATGTGCATATAATAATAGATGAACTACTATAAGGCATACTAATAGGTACAAAACTGTGTATATATTTCTAATAAAATACATATTGTATAGGGATTTTCTGTAAAAGAAATATTTTTTGTTCTTCCTTGCCAATTTTTAACAACCAAATACTGCCTAATACATTTTTGTGTGATTTTCGACACTTTATGTGAATGGCCTGTATGTTAGTATAATGGCAGTATACAAAGCTACTACAGTATATTCTATGTGATATTGTGAATTCATCTATCCCGTTTTTGTACATTTACGTATTTGACTTTGCTGTCAGTGATTGATAAATTATTATTTATTATAGTCTGAGCGAATACTATACGTGTATATACTCGTTAAATGTTTTGTGATGTTTTTGTCTTGAACCAAAACTATCCAACACACGAAGAATCGATCCCCCATCAGAACACTCTGGATTGTTAAGGGTAATAATCAACTTTTTGATTTGAATGCTTTCTGTGTTCATGTTTGTAGCGTTTCCAGTTTGAGTTTTGCTTGCTTGCCAAAATATTTCTGTGTTTTGATAATTGCTACTTTTTTACCTGGCATTCCTTAGCTCCAATAGGTAGTAATGTGAATTAATCAATATACTGTATTTATGATATATGCTTGTGATGTGCTATATAGTATAAGGAAATGGACAGCATGTTGTGTAAGTGATCTCTTTCAGTTATTATACTTGCTTACTAACTTGCGTCCTTGTTATTTGGGACTTGCGACACGGTGCATTGACTTGATTGTGGATGCTTTATAGTTAGCAGCCATGCAAAGTTGTTTTATGGGTCCCCTGTAAAGATTCATGTCATTGAGATAACCATGAACGGCATGTTAGGTTGATAGCATATACTGTATTAGTGAGCGTGTTTCATCCTCACCTAAAATACAACTAACATTATTACTCTTTCTACAAGCACCATTCTTTAAGTATTTTGATTTCTCGCGGTGCAGCATCGAAATCATGCCGTGGACTAAAATAAAGATGATACCCCCCACTTACCGGTAAGCCAATTATTCGAAAATTATGGCGATACAAATAATATCTACTAAACTCCTTGAAATTCGACAAGTATGGTAAAGGATGTTTAATACAAAACTTCAGCTTCATGTGCGTATTTTCATGAAATGTGAACATAATAATCCAGTTGTACTACAGTATTACAGTATTTCAGGTAAGTCTACATTTAGAAGAAAGCTGTATCTGCTAGGTACAAGGCAAAACCTTGATAGGATACAAATAATGTAAAAACTTTGATAGGGTGTACATGGTTGTGTATATCGGCACCTATAGAATCAACTACACATATGGTGTATAGTGACTGGTCGACCTAATCCCGTTTCTCAATTATCCGCAATTATGCAAACACAACTGTTTCCGTCGATTAATACTACTGCAGTACTACTGCATATTTAAGTAATAGGCGAAAACGCGGTCCATTTCTATGGTTTGCGAGATTGTGTCACATTGATTGCCAACTAAATTTAGAGGCAATAACCAATTGACATGCGCAAATTCTGACACAGCTTTTTAGTACTATTTCTCTTTCACACCAAAGCACCGGTTGAACACGCTCCTACACAACTGATGAGATCAGAGCCGTGAATTAGGCTAACAATTATTATAGCCCAAGTGAACTCTTGAGTTCGCTTATTCCGTTCTACTGTATGTGCTTTCAAAACGTCATCCATAATATTGACGCCATTCTCGATGTAGAATGTACTAGTACAAAAATACAGACCTCACGGTGTCATTTTAGATCAAATGGCTATCTGGTAAGTGGGTTGGTACCAAAATGAGCACAAGTTTCATTGGTGACCACTGCTCAATTATTTTTGTATTGCTAGCATCCAGTTTCTCTGTTGCGGAACTAGGCTATGCTGGCATTAGTATCATAATTTTTTGTTTTCACGATTTCTCTCCTCTATGAACTCCAGTTCATTTTGTCCTGGTCTACCATTCCATTTCATCTGTTATGTCAGACAAGGATGCGTAATCTCCCTCTGTCTGTTTAATTTATACACAGAGGTTATAGTTAGACATAGCCGATTTAAAGGGCATTGGAATTGGTGGCAGTTCAGTCAATAATATGAGATTGCTGACGATACAGCCTTAAGTGCAGAATCAGAGGATCAGTTACAGAACATTGTTGCTAGAGTGACTGGAAAAGGATTGTTATTTGGGATGAAAATGAACGTGAAAAGACTAAAATTATGGTAATTTCTAGAAAAAATAAGACGCAAAGGATGAAGATCATGATAGACTATAAGGAGTTGGAACAAGTACAGAGTTTTGTATATTTTGGTCATCTCATAACCGAGGACGGGAAATGTGAGAAGGAAATAAGAGAAGAATTGAGATGACAAGAAGTAATTTCTGTAATATGAGTGAGTTGCTAACATCAAAGCAGTTGAGTATTGGTACGAGATTGAGTTTGGTGAAATGTTACATTTGGTCATATCTTTTGTGCGGGTATGGTGTGGAAACATGGAGGATAAGTAAACCAACGGAGAGAAGTTAAAAGCTTTTGAAATGTGGTGTCTGATGAAGATGCTTCGAAAACCGTGGAAGTAAGTGGAAGAAGAGGGATGATGAAGTGCTAGTGATGACAAGAACGAAAAGATGCCTATGGGAACGAGTACAAGAAAGCAAACTGAAGTATCTGGCTCACACTCTTCATCACAACTCCTTACAATAGAAAATGTTAGAAGGCAAAGTAGAGGGGAAGAGGGCTCGGGGGACGCAGAGGTTAACTTGATTGGACAGGGATGAGATACTCAGAATGCACAAGGAAAGCACAATATCGGTAGAGCTGTCGATCACTTATGCTCACCAAAACACCAATACCAACAGCAAAAAGGGAACCATAAACAAAATACGTTAGTCTCGTTGTATGTATTATTTTTCGATAAATGCCAGAATATAAGTATATTGTCATATTTGTCAATAGATATTATGGAATTTATCATGCTTCTTTCCTATTTTATATCAATATTATCATATGGCTTTTATTATTTTTATTGCAATTGCAGCCAACCGATGATGTTCATAGAGATACTCAGAGACAGAATTCTTCTAAAAAGAAAGATCCCACTGTTGAAATTGTCCGTGTTTACGCCGAAAATTCGGACTCTGACACCTCATCTGTAACATCTTCGGATTTTTCCTCCCAAGAGACCCCCAGAGGGCATTCCCCGAGACGTCAGCCGGAAGAAGTTTTAAAGGTGGATACTTTACGATTTACATAAACTGGTACTCTGTTTAGTTTCAGGTTATAAGTTTCACAAAGAGAACTCTGCGTTATCTGTCGTTCATAATAATAAACAATAAAATGTACTGTGTTGGGGAGATTTAAAATACAAATTTAGAAGTATCATAAATATAATTCAGCATCTACCATCGATCTAAGGGTGAAGAGAACAGGAAAAATCTGATTACTTATATTTTTTTTCAATGCAAAGTAGTGAAGGATGAATGAAGATATAATCAATAAGTAATTTATTTAAATAAAAAATCTTAACACATGATTTTAAAATAAATTTGAGAACAAAAGGATAAAATACTGAAAGGTTTGAGAGATTGCCAAGTAATAATGTCAGTGTGACGGAATAAGCTTTTGAATTCATGTCTGACTTCCTCTGTTCAAACAAACATTGGTCTTATATTAGGAGGTCGTACTTAGTAACACGTAAAAGCATAAGTAAATGGTAGGGAGGAGCGAGCTAGTTTTTTTAAAAAAAATCAAAAGATAAAGCAAACTGAAAATTGTCGTTCGTAAAAATGTTATCAACGAACCAAAAAGCTTTGATACGAATGGAACATGGAGGATTTCAGATTGCATTTTAATAAGTTAAAAATAACTATTGTGCTTTTAATGGAAATTGAAAAGAACTTCCCGATGAAAGTGACGAAAAGCCTACCGCAGTTAAAGCTAATTGGCAAACTAAACCGTAAACTTTTAAAGCTCAGTCTATTAATAGTTTAGGTAGAGAGGAAATATGATTGTGAACTATGAACATGATTAATGTACAAAAAGTATAATTAAGAAACTACTTCTTATTGAATAAAGAACGAAACGAAGTCGTGATTTCAATTTGAGCGTGCGATAGTAAATATTTTGTTATATAAACTACGATAGCGGTACCAATTACTCACAGAATTTGGTTCATTGTTATTTGAACAGAATGTGATTGTCTTCATCTGGTATTAGTGTGCGCAAATTTCCAGTATATTTTGTCGTATACGGCCATATATCTCTGAGACCATAAGACCAGTCATAAGATAATTGATCTTTTATTTTTTATATATCCAAAAGAATAATTGTTGATTGTGGAAAACAAACAGTGATTTGAAAGCAATATTCTGTAGCACCACTTTAAACGTCATTTAGAAAACCGCCTATAAATGGATTCACAAAACGCTTGAGCACATTCAGCACATACTCATGTTAATCAGACACACGTGAGTACTTATGATGACGCGGCATTTTCAAATTGACTATTCCTAATTCTGTGAAAAACAAGATTCAGTTATACTGCTGTTTCAATTTCAAAATTCAAACCAAACCTGATAATCGATAATTTGAGGACTGCGGTTCTTTCTATAGCAGTAATCTGAAGGCAAACTGAAAATAAAAAATAGGCTAATCTGAACGCAAAGTCAAAAGAGGTAGAAAATAAGTTTTTTTTCTTTTCAATTTAATGATCAGTTTTATTTTCCGCACACTGAAGTTAAAACATTCTCTGTATGTACAACAATTTGTTTTAGTTTCTACTGCGAATCGTATTTACATCGAAGCGATTAAGGTGAAGTCCAATGGTACACATATTTTACACATACTGTAGGTAAAGCCTCAGTAATTCCAATCAATAAATGTTCTGAACTGGAATAACGTTTTTGTTCATTTTATGTACCATTGTAAATTGTTTCTATTCTGATGTACTCCACATTACAGGTTGTCAAGTCCCAAATCAGAAGTGTTTCACCAATGAGTCAGCCTTCCAAACCGCAGAACTCGTCTGTCAGAGCAAACTTTGGGTATGTACTACTGTACTTGGTGGCACGTATTCTATATAGAAGTGCGCCTACACTATACGATTTCAGTTGAACAACTTAATTTGAATCTAGCTGGTTGTCAGCGCGTTTCGGTTTTCTGTTGTTCAATTTCATAGATGGCATGGCTGTCAACAAAATAGATAAGATAACTTGTGAATGTTTTGCAAAAATAACTAGCCATAGACGCCCGGGTTTACTAAAATACATCAGTTCACTGCGCCTTAGTCATTTTCAGGTCAGTGATGCCCATCTTCATTATATTGTTCATTCTTTCTCTCAAATTTCTGATGTTATCTATCTTTTCAAATCTCCTTCGTACTGACTTTCCCTTCGCACATACATTGTACGTCTCCCTCTAGTTGATACTGAAGCCAAGACGAAGCTGTCACTTCTTTTCTTCCGTTAATCATAGTTCCTCATTTTTCTTCTTCGCCATTTCCAACAACCTTTTTTTGGTAATTTTATACTATTCCTGATCCATTAATTTGTCTTTCTGTCGTTGGAGGCTAAAGGGTGGAGTAAAGGCATACATTATTCCATGTGACCGTCACGTTCTACAGCCTGATTGGCTGCTATAAATAGAACTATGACTTATTCGAGTCTGATTGGTTCCTAAAAATAGAATGACGTCATGGGAATTCAAAAAATTATTTTTAGTTGATACAGATACTACATTTATCCTATTACTAAGGTGCTCATGATATGCTCAGAGTCCGACCGCATAATTCCTCCCGGAATGCTGGCAGGTGGGGTTAAACGAAGGTAGAGGCTGACCTCAATGGCCAGCTATGTGATTAATGCACTCGAATCACACACAAAATATATACACGGAAATGGACTTGCGACCTGTGCTCAACATCCAAACAGATACCCACCACGACACTCACACTCGCACAAACCAACTCCCA
>JAUYWV010140269.1:0-10614 GCA_032274565.1 Nematoplana nigrocapitula | reverse complement strand
TCGCCATACACGTTTGTAGTCGATTCCTAAAGTTTTCCATCACCCGGCGAGTCATTTCCGGTGGTTGTTTGGCGTATAGCAACCTTCAATTCGTCCAATGATATCATATAACTGGTGGCCTCCATTCGCCATACACGTTTGTAGTCGATTCCTAAAGTTTTCCATCACCCGGCGAGTCATTTCCGGTGGTTGTTTGGCGTATGGCAACATTCAATTCATCCAATTCATGGTGCAATAAAATAAAAAATGCAATAAGACATTAAAAATTGAAAATATTAAAGAAAAACGCTAAGACCATGTATAATGTTGTTATTGAAAATTCGCATTTTTTAATTTTAATGATTTACATACTCTGTCGGCACTTTTCTTTGAATGACGTTTTTGTCTCTGCGATTTTTCATGGCCTGCGTTATAATCTTGTATAATATCGCGTGGAAGCACTGCTTAGTTGTTGATGTTTTTCTCATTGATTTCCGCCATATGACGCAGGAAGAGTAGTTTTCCTCCCGCGCTTCCTACCAACTCATTGGTAATGATATTGTGTCTACCGGTCCTCCTCCACAGAAAAGGCCTCCACGAGCCACACTAAGCCCAGGAGCAGGTGGATATTGGAGCGAAGGAGAGTGGCAGAGAGAGGGGTTTTAAAGAAGTGGAGTATGCTAATAGGAAGTACGGTTTGGAAGAATGACGGGATGGGTGGATATAGGAAACAGAATCGGACTGAAGTCGAAGAGACTGGAAATGATAGTCGTCGTGATTGCAAACAACTCAAAAGGCCACCTCCATGAGTGTTCCATATTTCCGGTAGTTAAGTCAATATTGTCTTCAAACCCTCAGGAAATTCGGGCTCCCTCCTATCCCTCTTGATATGATTTTACACTCGGGCCTCTTTGAAGTAGGATGGATAGAATAGAAGTGGCGTGTGTTCGACAGAAATGTAAGCGGAATGGACATGTATGCGGGACTTTTGAAGTAAGAAAGAATTGAGCACATTTTTAGATGACAATTTGTTGTTGAAATGACTTTAGAAAAAGGGAGTTTAAAGTAGACTAAAAGATAAAGAGAAACCGCTGCTGTAACTAATGGGCAAATAAGTTAATTATTGTACTAATATGTTTTATTTGACTAGGAATTTGTTTGCTATACAGTGATGGTGTAGCTTAGAACTTTGCTGACTCCTTCAGATACGCATCTTCCTCAAGACAGATATTCCCGTTCAAGTAGACGGCGAACCATGGGTACAACAACCTGGACAAATCATCGTTCTCAAGTCGGCACTCAGGGTAAGTGTATTTCAATAAGTTAGATGTGTCTTCGCATCTATTTCAAAAGAGTCAGACTGTCTGTATGTCTGTCACGCATAATATAAATCTTGAAAATTGATGGGGAAATATTTATATTTTAGTTGCGTCGTCATTATGTTTCACGTTTTAAGCTGTCATTTCGATGAACTTTCCATTTTTATTTTGGCATGATATTACTCTACTCATAGTAGTATAGCATGTAGCAATACTAAAAAATGGAAACTTGGTATGAACATAATTTAAGCAAGTATGTAGATCTGTCTGGAGGATGTGAATGAAAGTACAAGGATGGGGCTCCCACCAAGGGTCCCCATGCACTGATAGGCCAGCGCGCAAGAGCTTCTCAGCAGCGCTCTTGTAGATTACACCTTTCTTTATTTATTCCCGGTCGGGGGGGGGGGAAGCGTCACCACCCCGATCTCCCTCAAATAGGGGAGGGCCCGGGTTCCGTCCAAGAGAACCCCCAGTCCAGAGAGGATTGTTTCCAGGGAAAAGGTAGCGGGTGGGTGTGGACTGGCGATCCGTGGATCATATGTGTCGACCTCAACGGCCGATCCCCCATGGGAACTAGAAGTTCTCTGTTTGAGGTGCGGGATCATCGACGTGCGTAATTCTTGCTTGCCTCCATCTGTCACATTGCAGAATCAGGTGATCCACCGTCTCCTCTTTACTACCACATTCTAGGCATAACGGAGAATCTTCCTTTCTTATCCGGTGTCTGTACAGCCTTAAAAGGTAGCTGCGCCAATATTGTTCTTTCCTTTCTACCATTCTTCTTACTGGCAGCTTTCGATTTGTCGTATACAGGATGTTCCTATTTCTCCTTCCAATTTCCCATCACATATCGGTAGAAAATGGAAGCTTCTAATTGGTCATGAAGCTTAAGCTCAGCCCAACAAACAACTCCACCTCTAGCCAAAAAGGAGGAGGGCGTGATGACTAACTGCGTTATATCGTAGCTTTTTCTACTACTGGTAAACATGTAGATGATCATTTATAGAAAGAAAAAAAACGAATTCATCTGTTCAAACTGATCCCAATTTTATGCTTAGTTTATAGCTTGACTATATCTCTTCAGCACATATCTAAACTCCATCAATGTTCTACTGCACGCCGCTTAAAGAAGGCGCGAAACTATACTCCTATTTTGTAGATTGTTTCACTATAGAAGCTTTTCAGGCGGACGAGTGCATTTGAGTCATGCTGGAATGTGTTGTCGTTCTCACTGAATTCTTTGCATTCTACTGTATTTTCCCCGCTGCGTACTAAATTGGCTCGCAAACTTCCATATCCCATAGCTGTATTATTGCAGCCTTTTAAGCGAATTGGTATTAATTGCTTCACTAAAATATGGAATTATCCTAATTATTGCTTTAGACTGACTGACTGTTGGTGTGTTCTGTCGCTTTATTGTCGTTGGAACCTATACGAAATATACATTTCAATTATACTAATTGCCTTAAAGCTTTCCAGTGTCGCCCAATAAAATATGACATTTGCATAATGACGAGTCCACGACTATTTATGATTTATTGTTTCAATATTAGTTACAATTAAATTGATATATAAACTTTGTGGACTCCAACACGACTATGTATGCTTTTACAGTATGAACTACGGTTTGGTTATTCGCTGAAAAGTGTATGCAATATTTCCTATAGCTGTATGGCTACTGAGGTAAGCCTCCGTTAGTTGTGACGTTTTTTGCCACAAAGTCTAGATATCGAAATATATACATTTTTATTATTTTTTATTATAAGTCGTCTAAAGGCAGCCCTATATGAAGTCTGTTGTGCCATTTTGGCGACATAATTGAGAGGGAAGTTATGCAGGGAAGCTTACCCGTCTCCGAAGCTCTATAGAAAGTGGGGACTGTCAGGGAGTTTTCGAAAATCCCTAAACTATGGAGGAAATGAGGAAATTTGACTTTTTTTGTGTTAAAATCTGGGAAATATAGGGATTTCCATAGGTGGAATTGAACGAATTGAAAAGACAAAAGGTTCACAGGGTGACATCGAAACCCTGAAAGGTTCTGCTGACGAGATGTGTGTTGGAGGCAGAGAAGACAGGACAAATTGAGGGATCTTCTTATAAAATGAAATGTGTTAAGAGAAAAGGCTCGTTGTGTATAGCAGAAAGATGTCGAGCAATTTTGTGATGCCAGTACGAGCAAAGACGCCTCTTTTGTGGAAATTTCGGCAACTTTGGCATTTTATATTGTTATCTCCTGTATTTGTTATTACTGTGTTTGACTACAATATTATGTAGAACCTCAAATAATATAGTACTTGTTATCAGTGATTTACACATATTGTAATATATGCACATCTTCTCGGCTTTAATTTAGTGCATTGATAATTGTAGAATAATATTAGTCTCTCCTACAGTAGATATGCAATCAACACTATATAGCGGCATTGTTTCAGAATTTCTCTTCATTGACAATAAGATAACTCCCCTATCATATGGACATTATACCACATGCTCATATTGTTTGTTATAAAATAGAACCTTTTGATATCTGAGAATAGCTTACGAAACCTGGAGTGGTTTCCTTTTGTGACTTTATCTCTCAGTTACTGGCACCCGGTTGGCGTTGTGCATGTCTCGTACACATCTTATCTCGACTAGGCTACCATGTTGAAGAAACGGAAGAAGAACAAAGTGAATCGTCGCAATACCGAACCTGGAATCAACGTGCCTCCGGGCGCAGTGGGTGGACCGGGAGGTGCTGGTCCGCCCGGGGAGAGCGGGGCGAAGGGCAGAGGCGCCGGACCAAACCTTGCCCAGTCGGCGCCCTACACATCCTCCTCTATGTATCAGGGAGAAGACGGCGATGAAGAGGTCAGTATATAGTTGGATGTGCTTGAATCTATCGTACCGGAATTTCCACATTGTCGTCTGATTTTCATTATTTGACGTTTGTTTGAATACAGTTTACGCAATTTTTGGGTATTGATTTATGACTGATCATTCTGGCGATATTATTATGTCGTTATCTGCGTTAATAAAAATAATATTTTTTATATGATCATAGACATTAATATTTGCAATCATCATTCGAATGTCTATACACTTATGATTACAATTACATTGATTTCTTAGCTTGAGTGGCCGTGGGTGCACCCATAGGAATGTCTTCCTTTATCTCCTATCCTTGTCTTCACCAATTCACTCACATGTCTTCTCCACTCCAGTTTATTATCTTCAGTCTTCTTTTCACCCTGTTTCTTTCAATTCTCCGTTCAACTATTCTACTTGTCACTTTTTCTCTGTGTGCGCGGTAAGAAAAGAACTTATATTTTAACCTCTGTTTCCATCTTTAAATGTTGAGCACTCTTTCTAGCGTTTAGTGTCAAAAGCGCGTTTCGATTTCGTTGCAATAGCTTTAGTGCTAGTCCAACTGCCGCTGTCATCCAAAGTCAATACTCATCGTGATTTCATCTTGGTTCTTTTCGATTTCCACGAGTATCGATTGAGCTTAAGGTCGCCTGTGTAATTCCCGTCCAAACCTCCCTCTCTGATTTTGCATCGTCGGGTATCACTATTGCTATGTATTTTGAACATTCCAACTTGTTCCAGGGTGTTCCCTTCATCGATGATGTCATAACTTTGCGCAGTTTCTCTTTGCTAATCTCCATTCCAAACCGCTTTGCTCCCTAGTGTGTTCCTGAAGCTCATTCTTCTTTTAAAGTCAATCAGTCATCTACGAACCGCAAGTTGTGAGACGATCATCCACATCTGCGCAAGCTGGCGGTGCAGGAACCCATAGACTCACTTCCTCTTTGCCGACGTCCTGGTCTGGACGCCAGCTGGCAAAATAGGTTCCATTCGCTGGCACTACGACTGTAATGCCTGACACTAATGACTGACACTTAGTTTAAAGTCACTGAAAGTTGGACTAAATAGACTGGGAAAAGTACAATATTATATTTCTCTTTTCACACTAAATAAAAGATCTAAACGTTCCCTGTCCCCTGCATGACCCCAGTCAGTAGGTCTCCCTCCCAGAGTAAGTAAGAGATAGGGGTTCGTCTCTTCAAAATGAATGTATATAGTGAGCATTTTTTATTTTATATGACTAATTGAATTACTTTAAAGACGATGTTTATAATTTTACCCCCAAAGAATTTCGAACATTTCCAAAATGTACTACTATCTGGTTATCCCTTTGTAAGTAGTACATAAATACATATTCCGTTTCATTTAGAAACTATTTTTCATTAAAAAGAGAAGAACTCTTGAATGTTTTAACGAAGTGTACGTACATAAATGTTATGGCAATAATATAAATACATTCATAATCTTGTCTTCATCGCTATAAAATCTTGTTTAATTACGACTCTCCCTCTCTCTGATTGACTCTCTTTTTCTTACGCACTCTATGGCCTCCCTGTTCGCGTTAAATGTGACACCATCGGGTCGAACAGTGTGAGCTGGATACCTCTTATATCTGTCTTTCTCTCTCTTGCAGGGTGCGTACACAGGTGATCCGGGTGCTTCTGATTCGTTGAGGTGATACATCCGGTTAGTCGTCGGGAGAAACAAAAACATTCTCTTTGTGACTTCTGCTTCCCTGTGTTCTATGCCGGGGTTGTCCACTGCACACAGACGACACACACCCACACCTTGCAGACATCCAGTACATGCAGACAAATGATACAGTACCGTCACCCGCAAACTACTTTCGGGATGATAGCCCGTACTATCTATTGCTCTTTCTCTTTCTGTCTGTCTCTTTTTCCACCCTTCGGTTGACCGGTACCTCTGCCGGCTCTCAGCACTACCATCTCCTCCTCCTCCTCATCCGACTTACTTTCTCGGTGTTGTTGGACCTAGCGATAGACATTTTTTTATCCGACCCCATACACCTCGCACCACACACAACTCAGTCGGACGATTTACTGTACTAGTGTCTATGTTTCCATACGAATTGCATTTCTGTGTTCCAATACGACTACTCCACGGCCCGTGTGTGAGGACCCGCCCTCTCGAGCGGCCATCCAATGGGCTTATGACTACATAGATATTCTTCTTTTTATACTCAAAATTACTTTTTGATGGGGTCTTTTTCCTGTCTGTTCCACACCAACGAATCGTCTTCTCTGTCCGCCTCCTGTCTCTCTCCCACACACGATGCGTTCCACTGTTTTTTTCCTGACTTTGTGTTTATACCATGTTTTCTTCCTTCTTTCTCCCCCCTCTCCGACACTTGACTGACCACCTGTTCCGTGGAGTGTTTTGAAAAATTTGTGATCATAATTTTGATATTACTATACAGTATTTCTGACTTTAGTCTGCTTACCTGGTCAGTTGTACGTAGATGAATGGATGCATTTTCTCTCTTTCTCTCTCTCTCTCTGGCTCTCCCTCTATCGATCGATCAATCGATCGATCAACAATCACATGCTATTCTGAATGTGCGCGATGCTACATGTTATTGTAGATGTGATAATTGTAATAATGTTTTTTGTCCTTGTGCAATTGAATCTCAATCGCGGATCTTTGGAGGTATTTTTTGTCTATTTTGGCCAAAGTTTTTTTGTGTCGTTTGTTTTCAACCCGAGCATTTCCCATACTCAAATAATGATTTTCGTAATTGTGTTACTCGCCCACTTTGTTACGCTCTCTCTCTCTCTCTCTCTGCCGCTCCCTTCTTACCTTTCTACTTTAGTCTCATCTCTTTTACTAAGAGCGTTTCATTGTGATTTTTGACCAATCGAATTTGATGTATTAAACGAGTACGAAATACATATATTCTGACTTTTGTGTTTTTTGTCTTACAGTATTTACACAATGGTTTCATGATTTATTGGTTTTATTGAGTGATTATCTGACTACTTTCTGATATTTTTATTTTTGTGGTTACGTATATGCTTTTGAACAGCTCGCTAGTTTTTTAGGGGTGAATTAAGAGTGAAAAACGGCGACCTTTTTGTCGCGTTCTGTTTTGTCCGTTCGTCATTCTCGTCTGAGTCCTGTCGTCGTCTGTGTTAATACGTGTGACAACGCAACAGTTGAGTTCCCTATTTTGGTTTCTCCCTCACACACGCGTGTACATGCCACTTCCTATCGCCAGGGTCTTTAGAAGTTACAAACAGCTTATACACCACGAATAACTGGAACACCCGGATGGCAAACGGCGCGTTCTATAAGTGAAAATCTATAAGGGCGGTTTTTTATACTCGTTCGGTGTTTTGTGGAAAGTTATTTTCGGTGTTGATTTGTTTCTGCCAGAAGTAATTATATAACTGTGCCAGTGTATCCTGTATTTTCAACGTTTTTCCTAGGTAGTCTATGACTCTAATGTTGGAGATACTCAATACTCGGAGCAAAAGATTTTTACCTAAGTCGTTTGCCAAATGTCAACTACGCCGCAAACTTTGCGAATGGCGAGAGTGTAAAAATCCGCTCTGTAGATTTTGACCGTTTCTCGTCCTGATTATTCCTAGTAGTTTCTCATTTACACAGCGATTTATTTCTGCATAGGATGCGTGAAGCTCACCCCCATATACACAGCGCATTTTAGTCGCTAAAATCAACTCTTCTACTTTGCTCTCGGATTTTTTTATTTCTTTCACAGCAGAAAAGGTTAAATGGTTCCTCGCTTCACAATTCACTTTTCCTGGTCTCCTATATATAGCGACCAGGTGTAACCCGGTTCTGTGTGTGTGCATGTGTATATGTGCTAATAGCATGTCGACTTTGTTGTTGATGCATATTCATTCATTCTTTGTAAAACGCCGTCTTGATTTTTGTCGCAAGTGTTTTTGTTCAGTGGTTATGTAGCAGTTCTGCATTTCCCACCACCAAATTCCCTCTTTCTTCTTCCGTATCTCATCATTGACAACCTGAAGACGTAACCCCAATTAAGACTGACTACCCCGCCCCCAATTCCTTGAGATGTAGCTAGACTGTCATTGCGATTCAAAGAAAAATACAGCTTTCTTTATTACAATGGTGTTTTTATGCATTGTCCAAATGACCTAACTGATTTTAAACTTTTCGGGTAAATTTAAATATATCAGGAACCACGGCGGGACTAACTAACGGCAAGCATTGGCAATTTTTCTATGTCAACTATATAATATACTTTGGGTAATTGTGATGAATAAATTTTAAATAGTACTTTTTCCGTTAGTAATTCCACGAGGAACAGAGCTTTCCAGCGCGCTCAAGTAAGATTTTAATAATAGCCAGTTCGAATTAGCCATTTGTACCCGTGACTCTTTGAAAGGGCAACATTTGTGTACTAATTAGAGAGTTGCGTTAGTGAGTCGGGTGACAGCACAGGAATTGAAGAGAAAATTTAGTCTAACATAATCTGCGTTTGGGCGATTGGCAAAGATTTGCATAATCAAAAGCATACTTTCTGGAGGTTAAGATCAGCATTTATAATTTGTGTGTGTTGTCCTGTGGTTCGGAGCACTGGCGGATCCAAAGCCAAAAGTTGCCTGCTTTGCCCCCCCCCCCCCAGGTTCACTCATACGTCCTTTTATTTGACGGAAAAGAACGTTGTCACTGACTATTGACCTCTGCAGGAACAGAAAAAACGCAAAGGAGGCATAGTGACATTAGAATGAAAGGCAATATTCACTCCTGGTCCCCCTGATATTCGTCTTGAATAACCATATATACCCAGTGGCGCAACCAGGAAGGGGATCCAAAAGTTGAATAACCATATATACCCAGTGGCGCAACCAGGAAGGGGATCCAAAAGTTGAATAACCATATATACCCACTGACGCAACCAGGAAGGGGGTCCAAAAGTCCGGACTACCCCCCTCAAAGATTTTGGCGACTATTTTACTATGCTGGGCGTCTATTTCGGTAATGAAGTTATACTATACAAAACGAGATCATTTCACTTAGGACGCTTATTTCGATAAGAAAATTGCACTAGACAAAACAAGACAATTTCACAGCCCTCTTGATGGCTTCCACATCTGGAAAATGGGTTCCCTCGATGACCCCATAAGCTTGGGAAAATAAAACAAATTACTTACATGAAGTGGCACAAGAGTTTCAAAGAGGGACGCGGAGACGACTTCAGGAGCTGAAGGCCTTCAACGAGCAGGACTGAGGACAGGTGGTGCGTGGCGATCGTCGTCGGGGTGTTTGATTTCGGCGCACGCAGATGTGTCAGAACATTTTCGAGCTCAAGGGGATAATTAAGAGACCCATTTTTAAGACGTAGTAGCCATCATCAAGAAGGCCGTGACGACCGAGCTGCGGAGAATTCTTTCAGAAATGAATGTTGGTGTGGTGTAGCAGGATGAAAAGGTGTGTTAGACTCGAGGGGGGTTACTATTAAGGGGAAACTTGAAGCTTGTATAAATCTTTTGAAATATTTTTTGTGACCCCAGTCCTGGAATGTTTCTGACACACCTCGTTAAGTTATTGTACTGAATAAAACGAGAATATATCAGTCAGGGCTCTCTTTTCGATAATAAAGTGGCCCTTATAGTAAAAGGGCGCCATTATCTCGGGGAGGGGTTAGTCCACTTTGATCGCCCCCCTTGTTGCTCTCTGCACCATTGAAATTATTCATTTGCGAAATATTGAAATGAAAAGATATTATAATGCTAGCTATAAATATCTTAGCTATTCTTGTGTCTTGGATAATATACATGTTCTACTCTTCTCTTCTGTTACTGCTGTTATATTTTCAATGACTACAGTATATCAGGGTAAGAGGATATCGTTGTTGTGTAGATGAGCAACTCTTTCAGTTTTGCCTTCCCCCCACCTCTCGGCAAGGCAGGAAATAAGATAAAAGCTCCAACAGTAGCAAGTTTTACCTTTCCGAACCGACTTTTCATTCCACTGACTATGGTATATGGTCAAAGAAAGGTATAATCACAGTTCGTTTGTAGTACGCCTCTGGAGCTTCTGCGACAAATTTGCCGACCACACTGACTAGGAAAACTATAGGCGGAGGAGCATTGACTGACTCAGTCATTTGCTTTGGGGTTCGGAAACCAGCTTTATACAACCCTGTCCACGTGTTTTCGTGACCTTATTTGATTCATTCATTGCAACGCTGATATTTTAATTCTGCAAGGATGTTACCAGATTGCTCGTGTAGCGAGGGAGACGTTGACAGTCATAAATAAGTGTAAAGAAAAACAAAAGTTTCTTCTATAGTAGTAGGAAAATAGGAAAAAGAGAGAAGGAGCATAAATAAGGAGAAGGTGCAGAGGGCGCAAAAAATGAATTACGAAGAAGGGTTATAATTAAGAAGAAGATGCAGAGGGCGTATATTTTTAAAGGCCCGAATTTTTCTTAGGGGTCAATGCACTCCCTACCC
>JAUYWV010140258.1:0-10614 GCA_032274565.1 Nematoplana nigrocapitula | reverse complement strand
TCTGCTATGCTTGTACTCAGTCTTTGAAATGCTTAGTTTCTCCATAACAGTGTCAAGCTGCAATGGAGATTGCGTATCGATTTCCTCGGGAATTCCGAATATAATTAGGTTGGCAAAGCTATTGGTAGCATCCAGTTTTTCTATGTGAAGCGCTTGATTGCGTAGAGCAGATTTCAATGATTTAATCTCTTTTCGCTGTTCGCTGATTGTCTTTTGGAAGGTAGCAGTTAGGGCTTCGGTCTGCTGTTGCAACTGTAGTTTAAAATCAGATCGCAATTGATCGAGGGCTGCCTGTAGTGCGGATGTTGTAAGAATGTCATTGATCGGAGAGCTAACATCACCAGCTGATGACGTCAAACCTGCATCAGAATTGCTGCCAGAGCGTAATGTGCGACGATTATCAGCCATTTTGAGTGGAGCTCAGTGTGTAGCTTTGAAATGGGACATAAATTGCAGATAACTCCTCGAGGATAGGAAGAGCGCGAAAGCGGATGGCACAGCACGAGAGAGCACAACAAGACGATTCCGAACGTATAAAAATATCCGATGAGCAGCAGCACCAAACCGACGGAAAAAGTGAAAAACCCGGAGCTCCGTCTAAACCGACCGTCTGGCGCACACTCACTTTTCCCAGAACATCAGATGCATCCCCAGAAATTTACGAGCATTTCATTATGAAAATTTCATAAAGTTCTTGGCAGTAAATGAAAGTACGGGCAAGAATTTGTTGAATGTCCTCTTGCAAGAATTAGAAAACCTGGGTCTGAATTACAACGATATCAGAGGTCAAGGATACGACAATGGCGCAAATATGCGTGGACAGTTTTCTGGAGTACAGGCGCGTCTGCTACAGTTGAACTCCATAGCCTTCTTTACACCTTGTGCATGTCACAATTTCAATCTCCTACTAGGCGATGCTGCGAAGACTTGTCACGAGGCCATCTTCTTCTTTGGCACAATACAACGCATTTACATATTGTTCTGAGCGTCTATACTCAGCGCTAACAGTGTTCAGAAAGCACGTTCATACCCTTCAATGAAACCACTCAGCGAAACAAGATGGGAGTGTCGCATTCAAAGTGCGAAGGCTATCCGTTATCAAACATCCGAAATCTATGATGCCCTAGTTAAAATTGCCGAATCAGCCAAGGGCAGTATGCCTCGCAGTGAAGCAGAATCCTTATGCAAGGAAATAATAACTTTAAATTTCTGGCGATAGTTGTGTGTTTTGGTATGATCTCCTGTTCCAAATAAATCTAGTCAGCAAAGAGTTGCAAAGTGAGTGCAAGGACTTGGTAAGTGCAGTTGATAGTCTGGAGAAAACTTGCAAATGGGTGAAGAACTAACAAAACACTGGATTTGTAGGTACCGTAGCTACAGCGAAGGAACTTGCAGAAAGAAGATCTGATAATTGGTACAACCTATATTCACGTATGGGTGTGAAACATAGACACTGAACAAGAAAGACTGGAAGATGATAGATACGTTTGAAATGTGGTGTTGGCGGAGAATGCTTCAAATCACCTGGATGCAATGCAGGACCAACAGACAAATTCTGCATTGAATTTAGACCTTCAATGCCGCATATGCGCTACCGTTCTAAAATCTCTGCTGTCATGCTCTGGGCACATTATTCGGACAAATGCCACGCTGGAGAATAGGATAATCCTCGGAAAAATGGAATGAACTCGGAAGAGAGGGAGGCCAAAGACAAACTGAACTGACGGCATCAGAAGAAATATCGAAAGAACAATACACGATCTAAGAAGAATGGCCAACGATCGAGTGAAATGGAGTAATTTCATCCTGGGAGTCGTAAAGTGTTGGTCTCGACTTGACGGCACCAGGTAACCAGGTTGCCAGGTAACTACTGGCAGAATGGCACCTCTGCTGGGAAAGGAGGTTGATTCAACTTAACATCTTTGACACGTCAAACGTTGGAGTCAATTCGAGACGAAGACAAGTTTGATTCCCAGCCTGTCGCAGCCATCATTACCAAAAAAAGCTCCAAAAGATTTGAAATCGGCAAGGGTTAATCGCCATTCCTATATCTTCAACGAAAACCCACTACAGGCGCATCTACTACAAGAGTTTCGGCCTCGTAATTGCGGCAACCAGGAGACGATTTGACCAAAAAGCTTCGGAGCTTATGTAAGACTTCAGGCCATTCTGCTGAAGGCTATTTTAAAAACAAGTATCGATAAAGAATTATAATTTTTAGAACAAAACTACTCCGGGGATTTTAATTTTGTGCTGCTCAAATCTCAACTCCCAATTCACCAAATACTTGTCGAGAGCTACGAAAAGCCACTTTGCTTCGACAATATCAACCATGTTGTCGAGTCAATCCTGCGACAACCGAAATCGCAGAAAGATAATTCTCCACTGCTGAAGACGTTCTGATTCGACATTAGCAGTGCAGTTGGGTGTACTGAAAGAATAAAAACAATTCACGGATGATTTGGAAGAAAATAATGTCTTCTGAACCGTCATGATAAAATCTTAGTTGTATCAAGCAAAACTTTAGTTCTAGGGGCGTCAGACCTTATATTTAATGGGGGATCGACTATTCCCCTAGCCACCCCCCCCCCTCCAGATCTTCCCCGCATATATAGGAGACGTTTTCTCTCAGCTGATTCATCAATCACCTTCTCCCACCCGCCATTTATCTCTCACGGCACTATGCGTTTTCCTCCTTTAACAATTATTCAATGATTATAGGGATCTAAGCAAAAACAGTTCAGTATTTTCCGAGATATACCCTACTGTCCACCAGAACGCTCCATTTACTGATATTTTCCACCATGTGTGGACCATATCTTTTTATATGGATAAATCTCTGTTTGTCAAAATCGATTTTACTTCCCTTGGAAACAGGTCTTCTGCTCACTTGTTGCAGCTTTGCCCATCACGTTCAACTCTAGATTATGCCATATAAGTAGCAACATGAGTGAAGTACCTGTGCTTTTGAAAGATAACAATCCTGAGTCTCCATTTCGCCACAATGTTACGTTTTTGTCTACTTTTGGAAATGTTTTTCTAAATATACTTTTTCAAATAGAGCTTTCGTGATCATGCATGATCCTTGAAGAAGTTATAGGTTGGATACCTGCCGCTTCTCAAAATTACCATGGGCGTAGAACCTAAGGGGTCGGGGGAAGCCGGAGGGGACGGCGGGGGGGGGGGGAACTGGTAGAGAAAGGGTCGCTTTAGTTGATATTTGTTTTCAAATATAGCAGAAAAATTACATTTCATGTATTTTATGCACAGTTGTGCTGTTTGAAAATAATGATAAATTAATTGTTTCATTATCTGATTGTTTTGTAAATTCCTAAATATATTAAATTGTATATAATCATACCTGTCCAGAAAAAGTGATGTCAGGAAGGGATTTTCATATCCCTGAGACCTAAACCGATTGTTACACATACTTATGCATAATAATCTAGAGGGCCCCTGTACAAAACCCTGTGCCCTCCCCTGCCAATCCGAAATGTGTTGCTACACCGCTGTATACAGAACTAACATTTACTCGTGTAACCATGTATACATAAGTTTTCCGGATATGTTATCTTTTGTTTTCCTCGATCATTCTTATATTCCCTTTAATGTTGTTGTAGGACATAAGAGTAATCTCTTCCTTCTTTCCTGCTATATCTCTAAAACATCATTCATTTAAAAACGTATTGGACATATATAATCAGTCCAATTAAGATATACATTCAAAATTATGTTGTGTTCAGATTCCGACTTCTAATTGTTCGAATATGTGCGTATACCATATCAATGAAATATACCCGATTTTTCGTAACCTTATATTTCTTCCTAATTTCGCCATATTTTGATGCGTCTGTGATTTCCGCATAACATCTGCCAACTTTAACCATGCACCAACCTCTCGAGGTATACTTGCATTTCTCACAAAGGCCTAAGCGTCAAAAGATGTCCTTTATAGTCTTTCTTGGAAAACGAGAAAACTATAAATCATAACTTTCTGGAGCCCCACATCAGACATTTTGAGGGACCTCAGAACAAAAAATATTTACTGAAATATCGCTGGTATATTTGATGGATAATTTTCGTAACTATGCTGAAACGATTGCACCAAAAGGAGTCGTGCGTTAAATTTATTTATAATGGAAACAGGAAATCCTCAAGAGACCACCAAGCGTAATTTAATTTAATGTACATATAGTAATCGCTTCACACCTACTGTCACCTTTCTCCGCATAGATACCTGCTACTCAACAAAACGCAAAGGGGGTGAGCTATTACTTAAACACAAATCGCGTGGAGAGTGTTCCTATATGCATTAACTAACCACCCAACCAACTACACATCAGGCACGCAACAGACAGTCAGCCGAGCCATACCAACATTCCACCAGAAGCGTGCTTGAAGCGTAGTCATGGCAACAGTAGCCAGGTGACCAGCAGCCAGACAGCCGCCATTCGTTGCTCTGCCAATGGAGCATCGATTAGAATAACTAAACAAAGCGATTGTCATCCTTCCAAGCAGTTATTTAATATAGCACCACTATTGATTTTCAAGTGGTGCAAGTCTCTCTCTGGAACTGGTATTCCTACTGATATAGCATAAAGTTTGGTAAGTAATTTAATTAAAATTAATTACTCTTTGATATATATAGGAAACAGTCGCAGGTTAGGAATTCTACAGTGAGTAGGGTACCTATAGCCTACTTGTCTATACGATATATACTTTTGCAGATTATATATCGATTCTACGTGAAAAAATTTTATGATCAAAATATATGTTAATGCACCTTTCTTTATCTTCGCCTCATATTGTTTGTAGGGAGAAAATTCGCGGAAAAGTCTTTTATAAAACCAATCAAACAACTGAACAGATCTGGCAGAAAATTAGCAATACTAAACGGCGACACAACTATTCCACTTACTGTATATTGATTAGTTCAACTATTCAATTTGAAAACAATTATTAAACTACATCTTTTCTACTGAAAAATTTAGAGTGCATCAGAAGATATTAGAAACTATTAATTAATAGTCAGAAAGCGTTAAATATAAGATTCGGAAGCCATCACTTTGATTCAAACTTAGCAGTTCAGTTTAATAAATAAAGTGGCTGAAAAATTAAATTTGCTATATCTATTTGATATTGAAAAACTGTAATTCCATAACAGGATTAACTACGGTCAGTCGGATTAGCTATTTATCGACAGGAAGTGGGAAATCCGATACAAACCTCATTATTTACCTATAATGTCATGTTAGTTTTGGTAGGAAATATGTTTAGAACGTCTTTGCCAACACCTACTGTAATTCCTCTAGTCATTTGACGTTTCAATTTGGAATAAAATTGTCTAATTTAATTACAATACTGCCTTATTGCATGTTGAATGGTTTATCCTTGTCAATCTCAAGTAAAACGACGGAACATAATTAATGTATATATATACCGGTTTGAAGTATTGCATGTCAGAATGCGAAACAGCTTTTCCACAGAAAAATGTCACACATTTCCCTAATATTATCAAATCAACATTTTTCCCACTACAGATCAGCAACCGCCGCACCATGGAGTGTAACCAGGAAACTCATTGTGACCCGAAGACGTGTGAGCCACCTCCGACTCGGGAAGTTCTCATCATGATCGTCTTCGATCGGTGCCTCACCCGGGCCTTCTACAACTCGGTGGTCAGGGAAAAGAGTGTCATCAACAATTATGGACATGGAGACTTTTTGGGATTTTGCGAACAGGTAATCAAACGTACTGCGGCTGCACATGTGTGACATACATTTGTTGTATACCTGGCCGCGATAATTATACCCAACAAGATTAAGTAAGCTAGAAAGTTATGTGTGAAATTATTGAAAATTTTCTCAAAAAGTTTCGACACTCATTTTTTAAAATGTTTATTAGCGCTCTCAGTAATTGTGCACCAGAAAATATATCATTTTCTCCTTTACGTGTGTGATTTTTGTTTTTCGAAAAGTTGAAAGGCGATATAGAATAACCAATCATGCACACATACTGTATGTCGAATGGTATATGATCACTGAACAAAAGTCTTTATCAGGTCTTTAAAAGAGCCATCTCCATATAATGGCCATTGCTGAGTCGCTCATTGTCACTGTCATTGCATATATATGCACTCCAAAATGAAATTTGAATGTGCCGCAGTTACTAAGTTGCACTGATAATTTACACTTCTTTTCAAGCCTGTAGCCCTTATAGAAGGGCTTCTGTCGCTTTTGTATTTAGGGACAATAGAGAGACGTTCGAGGTAATTATATTACCTCGTGGAATTTCCATGGCTTATAATTACAGTCCGAATACATAGAAGACAATATTAACAATCTATAACTAAAGCGATTATGTGATCAATACGTCTGTTAGAATTCAATGACCTGTAGTGTGTAATAATGGAGAAGCATGAATGCAATTCTCTGCTGCGAATCGCGCCTTCAATATCGGCTACACATTGACTACCCCGTACAACCATTATTCAACATTATGTATGATTTTAGAATTCTAGTTTGTCATATCTACTTCACTCCTTGACAAACAGAAGAAAGCCAGGAGGCAATTATATATATATATATACTGTAATGTGCAAGATGGAGTCCAAAGTGTTGTTTAAAATACTTATATGACGAGTCATACGTATAGAATATGTGCTATTGTTAAAATTGATCAGTAAATTAAACTTGGTAGAACTGTTTTGGAGGTCCGGTTGGGGTTGGCGTCGCGCTGTTATCGACAAAATACTTTGGTTGATTTTAGTCGGGATGTCAAAAACTTCAACGATCAATGCACAGATGTCATGTGCTAAATAATTTTGATGTTTTCGTAACCCATCAGTCGGTCGCGTTCTGTGTACAACCAAACTGGCGTAGAAACTAAAATCGCATAGAACAGCTATGCATTTAAAGAGTCAAGGGAGGTTCGATTTTATTGCAGGCATGACACTTCGTCATTTAGGAAAAACAAAATAAAACTTCCTGTTCGTGTGACAATTCACCTTCCGATTTTTCTAATGGTCGTTTTATTTTACTGAAAACTCGCGTCTACATACCCCGGGCCGGGCTGTAACCAGCGAAGAGTATTTCAAAGGGGCTTATCGTCCATTATATTTCACTTGTAAAGCCTTATTTTTGTTTTTCAATTACTTGATTCGAAATCAATGTGCTTGAGATTGCATGAACGCTAATCACCTCGATATAAATCAGTTTAGTAACATCGGTTTTAAAGCGTGAAGAAAATCATTTTTTGCAGTAGAATATTTTATTGAACCCATAAATTTTCCGCCTATTTTGAAATGTGCGATTATTTGCCGCGTATGCCGAATTTATCCCTATTTTGGTTGCAAAACGAAAATAAAGGACGAGAAACCAAATTTGAACGATCACTGGGTTCTCTTTGGTAAGTCGGAAATCATTAAGTGATGTTTTAAGTTGCTTCTTGTCAATTTGCGGCAGCAAAAGTGCAAAAACCTAAGAGTTATTCTTATCGCTAGCGAGTAGTCGTCTATGACACTGGCATAATCGCTCAACAAGATAGTAGAGTGCTGAGTTGTGGTGTATTTGAGTTAGCGATTTACAGAATATCAGTGAATCAGAGAACTCTATTTTTTTCATAACTCTATGGTGATGATTTAGCAAGTTATTGTGTTCCGTTTTCAGCATCTCTCTTGTGCCTTTCATAGTGAAAATATAATATTAAACACAAAGTGTAAAATAAAACACAATTTAGTTGTGACTCAGGTCGTTGTAGACCCCTATGGTTATGGCCCTGAGTCCGGGATATCTGTATATAGACTTCGTTAACTAATTCCGGTAGATATAGACACAGCGACGGCGACAATAAGATAGTTGATCCAGTTTACTTTTTATCTGATACCAGGTGGAATGTGTCGAAGGCGACTGGCCCGAGAAATTGACCATCGGTCTTCTTCGATTTGATACGATCAGTGAGGCGCATCGTTGGTTCGATAGTGATCCCGTGTTCCGCCAGCAGGACTGGCTCGATCAGGTGGACATGTATCTCATACCTCTGGTCAAGCCGTTCCCGAGGAAAGGTGAAAATTGATGACCAATTCTTATAGTTTAGTTGTGTGTTTCTTATTGCAAGTTGATAGCATATTAGGGAAAATGAAAAGACATGAAACAAGTTCGGAATTGTGTTAAACTAAAAGTAGTTGTAACATAGTTTATTCCGTGCTGGCGTTTTGTCTGGGAAGATCCATTTGAAAATTATTTTTGGTGCTACTTTGAGCGCTGATCAGAATCCATTATTTAGTGGTACCATGTACAACACTACGTGATACATAATAGCCGCCATTTGTGCAGTCTAAATAATCTCACTCCAGGATAAAAAGTGGGTAAAGGGAAATGAAGAACGCAGGGATCAGTGTTAGACACATACAGTACATTTATTCGCGACGCGTTTCATATTTATCCCAAATGCACTGTCAGGCAGAAAAAATATAACTGAATAGCAAATTATGTAGGCATAATGAAAAACAGATGAAAACTGTCAATTAAAGAACTAATTTTGAACAACCGAAAAATTAAGCAAAAAGACAGAGAGAGAGAGAGAGAATTAATTAAAGACTTTAAGAAGAAATGAAGCGCCATTTTTGGCTAAATTACTATTAAGGCCAGGGGAGAACATTTTATGGAAAGAGTCTCTTTTATTGCTAGTTAAAATTCACTGGACGCAGTGTCAACAGCAGTGAAATGATTTTCCAAATCACTCCTGATCCCCACCGAACAAGTCCTTGTATGATCACCAATGTCGCTTCTCCCCTTGCCGTGCTCTCCTGATCCTCGTTACCAAGTGTCGCGAGGTTCGAGCATTGTAAGTCAAATCCCGTTCAGCAGGACACTGACTTTGAGGCGCGTAGGAGTTGGGTCCTTGTTTGAAGTAGGAGGTTAATACCACGAGCTATGCGTCTCTATTTGTTTGCCGAAGATAAAAAAGGAAAACCAATAAATGAACAGTATTTTTCTTAAAGTGTTTAATTAAATTGTCTCACTATCTTATACGGTTGTTCTGAAAATGTTTTTCATTGTGCCTGCCTAATATGTTATTCAGTTATATTTTTCTCTGCCTGAGGATGCATTTAGGATAAATGCGAAACGTGTCACCAATAAATGTATATATGTCTGACACTGGTGTTTTCATTCTTTTTTCTCTTCAAACTTAAGAAAATCTCACTCCAGATATCTTGAAGATAGAACTATTATAGGAAGACAACTGGATGTGAAAGTAAATATGCAATGGAACGAGGAGGCGATGAGGAAGCAAAACGCGGATCAACAATGGACCAGTCGGAGGTGCCAATAGAAATAGAGGCGGTAACTAATGCCACGAGAAGAAGATGTGCGGAAGAAGCCAGCTGGTTCAAGGAAGTGGGCACAGTCCCTCAAAACACAGACCAACTCAATCGCGAAGAGGTCATATTGTTTCACCAGTTACGAACAGAAAAGAGTCCTATATTATGAAGCTATCCCTCACTCAATTGGCAAAGTGGGATAACTGTACTGCCAGGATTGAATGGAAGAAGTTGCTGACACCGCGGAGCACGTTCTCTTGAACTGCCCTATAAATGGACAACAAAAGACAGAGGTGTATAGAACGGAAGGAAAATGCATATTATGCATTGCTTTATCTGGACAGTATAGTCAATTACTTGACTAAAAGCGTAAAATGGAGCAATCATAAAAACTGGTACATTGTAATGTATTAAGGGAATGCAGAAATATAAATCTTGTTAGATGGTGGAGAAAGACGATTCAAATTTCGAGAATTTTAGTAGATTTTGATATGCTAAATTATTCGTTACCAATGACGGCCGGGGCATAAAATTGAATGTCATTCTCACAATGTTGTTGTCTAGGTGTGAAGCTTCTATCAAACTATTGTACTTATTAATCCGATCAGCTCCATAGGCCTAAAGTTCTTTTCAAAAGTCGATTTTGCAGGTTTTGACTGGCGGTATATAAAACGTCTACATTTTTGTTGTATATTTTAAGCTCTGTATTTACTTATATTCATGGACCGCGCTTCTGGGGGAGGGGGGGGGGGCCGCTGCCCCCCAATAATCCTAAGAGCGTGGGCCCCGGTCAATGTCCCAAATATATTAGGCTATGGTTAAAACGGGATTCCTTGTTGTTTTATCAGTAGAAGGGGCTTCTGGAAACTGATGGGGGCCTCTATGGACTGCAAAGGGACCCCCTTGATTGCACTAGTAGGGCCCCTATGGAGTGCACCACGGGGCCCCTCTTGGCTGCACCAGGGCCCCGCTTCACTGCACAGAGGCCCCTCTCGGCTGCACAGGGGCCTTTCTTGATTGCACAGGGGCCCCTTTTGGAAGCGCAGGTGCGTCCCTGTTGGCTGCCACCAGGGCATATGCCATGTGAGCAGTTGCATATATTTTGTCGTTGTTTTGCGCGGGAGATATCAAAAGTGGTATTAATTCAACGAAATGCCAGTTGACATCAGAAGTCTTCAGGTTAGTGGAACTGTTGGTCGTCATGCCTGCAACAAACGCAACAAGCGAGAGGTCGTTTTCCTGTTTACGCAGGGTCAAAACATTTCTGCGTAATTCTATGAAGCAGAAACGAC
>JAUYWV010140257.1:0-19218 GCA_032274565.1 Nematoplana nigrocapitula | reverse complement strand
TATTTTTCCTATGTTACCTATGGGCGGAGCATTTTTTTGAGTCATCAAGCATGCAAATCCGTCAAGAGAGTTGGTAGATAAATACCGGTCAGACATACATATATACACGCATTTCTCTAATTATAGATAGATTCAATAACATGAATCATCATTGAACACTGTGGTAGACCTTTCCTATATTCTCTGTGACTCATCTTTTGGTAACATTCGGCACTCGCTTTGTCGACCCATATACTTCGGTAGGGAGGTCAGTCCATTAGTAGGTCAATCACGTGTCCTTGTTGTCACGATTTCATAGAGTAGGTTAACGTTGCGTTAGATGTTAGGCCATTTTCATTAATGAGAGTTCGATATTTCCGAACACGTACGATTGGTATTACAGAAAACGATTTCAACTGCAGACTTAAAAGTAAACGAAAATTCCTCAAATAATTGTTTTCCATATGCGGAATTTACATACTGCAAACAATATTAATTTTTAACCGGTTGCCGGAATAGTAAAATTCCGGGAGCTAAACCGGTTGCCGGCATAGTAAAATTCCGAGAGCTAAACCGGTTGCTGGCATAGTAAAATTCAGAGAGCTAAAACGGTTGGCGGCATAGTAAAATTCCGAGAGCTAAACCGGTTGCCGGCATAGTAAAATTCCGGGAGATAAACTGGTTACCGGTATAATAACTTAACGCAGCTGCAATTATTAAACTTTTGAAAATAACAGTGAAATATAGACCTTATATGCTCCCGTTTTTTCATTTTTATCGGCTTTACTGACTCGACTGTTGCGGTTTCTATTATTTTATGCCACTTTTATATAGATAAGTTGTGCAAGGGAAATTATATTTCTACAGTTTAAAGTGGGTAAACTTGCGAGTACCGGAATTGTGTTAATGTTATAAATCGCTGTAGAATAGAATTCTACATTGGTATCCTCTGCGACACCGTCTCTCTCCAAACTTGTAATACAAATATATAATACGACTTTGTATGATTGGCGCCCCTCTCTAAATTATTGGTCCGGTAATTGTCGGACCTGCTCCTATACGTCCCTGATATAGCAAATTCTGAAGCCCCAATAATGCCATCGTAACAAAGACAAAAATGAATAACAGGCATATTGTAGAGGTGACGAAAACGAGAATTTAAAAAGCGCGCCTTAAATTGTAGCATATACGTACGCTTTGCAATCGGGTAAATACCTGAACTTTCAATCTTACGTTCGAACTTAAGACTTTCAAGGTCGAACGTTTAAGTTCGCAAATATAGCAAACGGCCTTAGACTCCGTACACCTGCCCATTCTTCCAGAAAATGGATCCGATCCAGATTTGTCGTTTCTCGAATCGATCCGCGAAATATCCGGCTATCTGTCGATCCGACAGACGACGGTGAAACGGATTCCCTTGGTCAACCTGCGTGTGATTCGGGGTCAGGAGAGCGACCGGTTCAGCCTCGTCGTGAGCAACACTTTTCACATCGACAAGTTCAAGCGGCAGATGAAAGAGGCCCTGGAAATACTCGACCTGCGCAATCTCAGAGGTAATTAATGCTTGTATACATTCGTGCTTCTTTGAGAAAAAGTAAAAGTTAACAAATCCACCAATAGTAGATCAATAATGGAAAATACAATATGCAGTATAATTGTTCAGTCGTAGTTTTACTGCGGCGTAAGCTGGTCGTTGACTCCACGAAATTTCGTTGAGATCGCATATCAAGAACACACCGGTATAAAACTGACGTGAAGTTTGGCTCGTCTCAGAAGGGTCAAAAAGACCCTCAAAACTAAACCTGTGGCACCCATATGGATGGTAATTTATCGAAACATAGCGCTTGTTGTGCCGAGGCACACAGACAATTACTTTTTGCAAACTCTCGATTGTTTCACATTGCGAACACCCTATTGCAAATTGACCCAAGTGATCATGTGATTTTTATTGATTTTAATCAATTGCTGCTTATCTCTTCCTGCTGTATTTACAGTACAGATGAATTATACTGAAGCTGAAATTTTGTATTTCGGTATACGACATTCAGAAACCGCGACCAACCTCACATATGGGCCAATTGCTTTTTTTAAAAAAATACTCCGATGACTCTTAAAAGGTTCAAAGCGAATTTTTAGAGTTTTACGAGCTTTGGGTAGCCTTGTGATTTGCTCAGGCCGATCGGGACAGACTGAGAATCAATCCTGTCTGTGTCCATCGCAATCCCGTGTGCACTTCTGTCGGGGTAGGTCTATAGTCCAATCCCTCTCGTGTTTGCCGTTTAGAATGATTTGTGAAAGTTTATTAGAATGCCAGTTAGATTTACACATGTACTGTATAGCCGTGGAGAGAAGTAAATATATTTTCGAACATTTCTGAATTGGTTCTATCATCTGGATTGTATTCAACAGAAATCGAATGTGCCATGGTTCATCTCTGCATATCTTCTACTCGTATTATCGACTGAATTCAATAATTTGCGCATAGAAATGTGTTTTTTGCGTTATCTGTCTTTTACTGGAAAACACGGGACTCGTTCTTAATTGAGCGTGATGGCCAGCAGTGGAGAGAGCACCCGAACGATGCGTTATCATCGTGATTTTTGTCATTGTCTTTCGGTTGCTAAGATGGCAATACTCTGTACTCAGGGACAGACGTCTATTCTCATCAAACGTTGATGCTTTTATTTTTTGTGTGGGGGAGGGGAGCGGGATCTGGAGTGCTTGTCAGGTGAGAGTGGGTGGACAGAGCTGGTGGTTGGAGGGTGAAAATGGGATGGGGAACAGCTGGATTGACAGGGGAACTCTCCCTCTGACGATCAAGTGGTTAGTGCTCCGATACACACGCACAGTGAACCTGCCTCTCTGCAGAAATATCTTTGCTGATCAGTTAATGGAAAGGTACTTTTTGCTGCTCCCATATGGTTGCTACTAATCTGGTTGTTGTGAGTGATTGTTCGTGGGCGCTAATTCCTGTCTGACTGACTACAGTAGCCGTCACCATTCCTTGCAGATCCGGACGCAGGAGCTAGCGAGGTGGAGGAGAAAGTGCTGGGAGAGGTTTGAGATGATATTTGTGTAGATGACTGGAGAACGTAAGCTAGAACAGGCGAATGAAAGTGAGAGTGCAATTTCGAGGTAAAAAACAGGCAGGAAGTGGTAAAGATTGAAGGTTAAGGAGAGTTTGAAGATGAGTGAGGATAAGGCAGTCGGTGGCAAAGAGATTGGGAATGAGGGACAGAGTGACGAGTAAGCAAGTGATTGAAGGAGGGAAAAAGGTAGATGGTGAAATTATGTGAGGGAGAGGTAGAGTAAGTTGGGTAGAAATTAAGACGGAGGAAGAAAAAGAGATAGAGGGAGAGGGCGCGAATAAGAGGGATATGTGAGAGCGCGGTAGAAGAAGGGTGAGATAGGGGAATTTCAGAATGGGGTGTATGTGAACGAGATTTGGCACTAAAGGATGTTGAAGGTGAGAGTGAATGGGAAACGGGTGAAAGAGTTAAGAATGTGAAAGACATCCCATCCATTATGAGCGAAAGACCAGTTCTAGAGTAAAGCGGACACTGGGCTATACTCAATTGTGCAACCCCACAACTCTTCCTGCTCTTTATAGAGATGAATTTTCGTGGGACAACTCAGACTATCTGTGGGTCCGAACAAGAGTCATAGCAGTAGGAAGTGCAGCCATGGAACGCGAATCAAGTGAACAATGGGGTAAAGGTGATCATTTGCAAACCTATAGAGGATATCTGTTGGATCTAAGTTGACATCATAGAATTTTGTCTTGTCAATCTATTTTCGTCACTGACAACATCAACGTGTCGGTACGGAAGAGAGGCAGGCGCCGTTGCGCATATGGAGAATCACGTGGACTGTAATCGAATTATAGACAATATGGGGTGGTTACCTATATCCAACTCCATCCGATCATCTTTGCAAGATAGACAACGAGAGAGAAATGAGAACGCCATTTGCATTTGTACCTCATTTGCACTCACGTGCTGTGGCAGTGTGCAGTCTGGATTGCGATGAATAGTTATTGGACAATAACCGTTAGAAAATACTGTATGTGATCTAGTGTGTGTGTGTGTTTGTGTGCGTATGGGTGTTTGCACTCCATAGAATGGTGTCAAATGGAAAAGTCGGTTGACTCAGTTTGTACTGAGGTATCCTGCGTATGCACATGGTTGAAGTTTTTGTTTGCTGAGATCTTGCTTTTCTCGCTAATGGTCATCCGGTTTAGAAGGAATTAGCAGTTAGGGAGAAAGAGTAAAAGAGACTGAGAGTCAGTTTTAGGAATAGTAGTGAAATGGCGTGGGGAAATAAATATGAAATCTATATTATAAACAAGCTATGTCATTCCTGGGTCGCATAATGCTAGAACACGTCGTCTGATTGGTCAGTTTGCTGACCGAGAGAGAGAAGGAGAGCGAGCCAGCGAGACTTGATTCACTCACTCACTCACACACAGTCAGCCAAGCTGATCTATTGATTTTCTCTCTGCAAGCAGGATTACGCACGCAAGACTACGGTGCTGCGCTAGCGGACACTGCCGGAATAGCAGTTGAACGTACGCCAAAAACACGCTACTGATACTCAACTTGAGTGCGTTGTGCTTTATTCATAACAACACTTGCACGCGTAGCTGCAGTGCGCCACTGTTATAAATTAAAAGGCAGGAGGGGGTGAAGCTTGGGAACGAGATGGTTTCAGTGAGGGCTACTCTGTGTGAAATAGTGTGTGGAAGTGAGTGAAAATGTGCGTGTGTGCGGTCGCGTGTGAGGGAGAGAGCGACAGTGATAGAATGTAGAAGAGGAAAAGAAAGTGAAGAACAAGCAGATAATTGAAAAAAGAGAGAAAGGAGAAATGAGTGCGCATGGGAGTGAGTGAAAGTGAGATGGTGTGAGAGTGACTCACTCTCTTAGCCAGCAAAGAAAGAAATAACGATCAGGTATACGATCAATATTGTATCAAATCAATAAGTCTAAATCGATTTCTAGAATTTTTAAACAAGAGATGCTGGGAGGAGATTGAAGACAAGCAACATGGCGTATTTATTATTTTAAGATGTACGGTATTGTCTCGATGTGTGGTAGATTTGATTCAACAGTCATATATCTCTCAGCGCATAATGAAAAATCCCGCTTGCATTTCCATGCGGGAAACAAATTCGCCTTGTTTCAGAATTTTAGACATTTTATACAGTATAGCTTCACTTTATCCATGTAGTCTTATGGATTTGATACATATGTTCTTTCGTGTATTTCGGAGTGTTAGGTCATGCTAATTGTATCTTTTTTCTTTTTAGTTGAATTTTATCTCTAGGTCGTCCAAAAACTCTATTCCCGAGCTGCGTCTAAAGTGTTATTTTACCAAATAAATCTTAGAGCACGGAAGGAAAATTCCTTTCGTGTTCATGAGGTCTGTACACTGTTATGTTGTTTGAAGTGGATCATCGATCCAACGCGTCAGTCTGTCAGTCCTCACTGGGGGAATTGCTAATTTGATTCAGGGAAATCTGTTACACTAACGACTTGGCATGTTTGTAACAGCAAATTCGGAAATTCTATTCTCTTTCTATATATATATGGTGACTGACATCTTATTCTGTTGTATTTCTACCTGTTCTCCCACATCAGCTATAATGAACAACAGTGTGAGCTTCAGTAACAATCCGGGCCTGTGTTTCATGCCCCACAAAATCAACTGGACGGAACTCTTTGACAATATCCACCTGCAGAAAGTGTCCATCATTGCGGACGAGAAGGAGGAGAAGCAGTGGTGCACTTATTGTAAGTTGTACTGTGTGGATCTGCTTCCCATATTTTGTTCCTTCCTGTCTTGGAAGAATATTGGACTTTTTAACACCTCTCGAATCCCTCCTCTCTAACCGTTGACGATCATTGAGAGGTAAATTGGACAGATAGATATATACCACACATGTGAACGAAGAAATAAATCACCCACCAAAGAAGCCGTCTCCCCATCTCCACGGGGAAAGGATCGAAATGGTCTTCACCTTCAATCTGCTCTCGACTCCGTCCACGCTTGGTCCATCTTTTACCCGCAGCTTCCCTCAACCCCTGTTTCGTATCTTTTCGACGCATCCCCGCGAGGCCGACATTCGATCAGTGTTGGGCATCGTTTAGTCTGAAAAATAACTTCGTTAGTTTAAACTTATTCCGCTAGATTTAGTCCGTTAGTGGTAAATAAACAATTAAATTAAAATTAACAGGAATAAAAATTCAAGCATTTCGATCGATTTTGCAATATAAAAGCAAAATAATTACAGTTCTTCGTCTGATTTTCCCTGTTTTGATGAGAAAGCAAGCCTGTCGATTTGGAAGACACAAAATTGTATCAATATAGTGAAAAAAACATTTATTGAAGAACAGTCGACGTTGACGACTGTTTAAGAGAAGTCGAAACGAAACTTCCCATAGAATTGTTTGTTATAGGAAGCGTGCTTTATCTTGATTCGAAGTTGTTTCCCGTGTCAATTCACCAACTGCAGCTGGCTGTATGAGGCAGTTTGCAACATTTTTGTTAAATACATCTATCAATTTACCCGCCTCGCCTTACTGAATTAGCGAAAATGTGAAATTCTAGTTTTTTTAATGCAGTGTAAAGAATTCTAAATCGGAGTGATTATAATAAATAAAGATAAACAGTAGTTATACTGTATAACCTATACACTTAGCGCACATTTAACTTTTACTGTATTCTAAAGAATTCTTTAAACTTTGAAAAGCTTTTTTCACTTGAAAAATGCTATAAATTCTAAAAATGCAGAAATCGAAGAAATACCGGAAACCAAACTATGACGGACTAAAACTAACCATTTAAAGAAAGGAGAATAAGGAAAGTTGGTCATTCCATTACTGAAAACAAAACTATAACTAACTCTGGTATTCCGTTATTCCCGCATGTCAATGTTATCAATCCATTTCAGGTGCCTGAGGCATCAGTATAGCCTCCCTCATCAAAATCCTTCCTTCTTTCTCCCTCCATCACCTATAGGCTTCTCCTTCCTGGCTTCCTGCTCTTCGCGCTACTTCTGACTGCCTCCGCTCCGCTCCCTTCATTCTTATGCACCTTGTAATTTTTTCATTACACCGAGCGTGCTCGCCTCCTTCTGTACGCCTCTTTCATCTCAAACACAGTCGACTTAAATGCCGCTCCTTCTCTACTTCGGACCCACTCTTGGCCTCCACCTCTGCGGCATCCCGAAGAACCTCCTCTCCTTTTCCCGTTTGGTACTCAGTGGCGAGTCCCCCCTCAAAATATCTGTAGCTCATCTTTACTGCCCAGCCCTCGCATCTCGCCGCCTCTCCAATCTTGGCCCGTCCCTTTTCCCATATTCTATTGTTCGCATAGTCGGATTCACGTTTCCATGTTAGTGCCCATATTCTCCGGATGGGGCTGGACATCCCATCGCAGCCACCAATAAACACAAGAGTTATATGTTTTAAGTATAAAAAATAAGAACTTAAACAATATTGCACTTTCAAGAATGAGCGAGTTACCACCGAAGTAAGCAACGTCCATACACACTGTTCACCAGGACACCGCAGGAAACATCACATACAGCGGCTGTGAGGTCAGAGTATTATGACAATACTCCTGACTAGATGACTGGATAGCTAGCTCACCCTACACCTTAGCGTGTGTGGAATTATAAAACGGGGTGCAAATTTTTACATTTGCTAGATTTTTGGCGCAATCGAGATGCAGTCTTGTTAAAATTTACCCCCAGCAGTTCACCAACCAGATTCCTCCAAACAACCTTTCTGCGTGCCATTGTTTCGGCATTTGCTCTTTACTCACCACTCCGTCCTATATTTATTTACCTCCCAACTCCATCGAACCTTCTCCATGTAGCCTTTCCAGTACTCTCACCTTAATCTTTGCTGTTCGGCTTTTTCGGCTCTCCGCCTTGCAATCGACCCCGAGTCGACGACCAGTGGTGCCTGGGGTACCCCAACAGGCGCGCTCGGAGGATGCAGGCCGCGCTGACTGCGCACAGGCACCTTCTCCAACAAGGGCAGGCTAATTCCACCACCACCATCAGCACCACAACTCGAGTGGAAGTTGTTTGTTTGTTTGTTGGAGTTGATTTTTACGTTGTCAAGGTGTGGTCAGATTGACTATAAAAGCAGCACTCTATATAATGTAGCTCTGCCTATTCCCTTCCTTTCGCTATAGCGCTATCCAATGGAACTACCCCTGGTACTATTCAGCCTAATAGGACTGGTAAGTCCACAGCCAACCTGTGTGGCTAAAGAGAGCGTGAGTGGCCCGCAAAACGCGTTGTGGTTGTTTCCTCATTCTCCTCTGCGCCCACTGCCCAACTATATAATATATTAATAATAATTTACTTACATTACACTGTGGTGTTGTTGCCTGTGCTCCTTTGTGACCATTTTTTCAACTTTATCTGTCGTGTCAAACTGTTCATTTTGTCCTTGTCCATTTTCTACTTCTCTCTCTCCCATATATTTTTGTCTCGAAATCGAAAGCAAGAGGTTAACGTTTTTCTGTGGTGGTGCACCCAGTTTATTTATTCTCTTATTTATTTGGGAATTCAATTGGTAAAATGTTTTGTTAATTGGTGTTATACCTATACCAATACCTATGTATCTACTTCAACAATATTTATATACAACGCCTAAAATAACTTTATTTTTAATTTCTAATTGTGTTTTTGTTACTTTTATTCTTCATCTATTCACGTCGAATTCAAAGCGCTCTCTCCGCCTATAATATATAACCGGCAGCATTCACTGTTGTTATTCGTTTTTACAAATGATATATAAAGCTCTACAAGTCATTTTTTATTCGTAGAAAAATCTGAACCAATAAAATCGGAGTCGCAAATGGATAATCGCAATGTATAGTCGTTTTTATTGGGATGATATATGGTGAAACTGTCAATTCTAAATGGCTATAAGTAACCTCATTAGTCAATTTTAAATATATTTTTTATGTGAAAATGTCAAAATAAGCAACTTCCTGAAGTCGGCTGATACCATTTTGTTCGATTCGTTTGATGATTAAAAGTTGCGGTTATATTTATTTTTAAACATTAAAGCGGAGCATTTATTAAGTAGTCTGGTACGCTTAAGAACTTCTCAAAATTTATTTTAAGGTTCAAGTATTTTTGTAAACGTGTAATATGGAAAATACTATACTATTTGACACATTTAAAAAATATATTTATGGATAGAATATGCACGGCCATCAGCGGCATTTGAAGGCTTTGTATAAACGTTTAATTTTATAACTGGTAGAAATGAATCGTAAAATGGATTTAGCCGTACTTTAAGAAGAAAATTCTTTAAAATTTCAAATTTAAATCGACCATCAAAATTTACACCAATCGAAGCAAAGCTGCTTGCATCTGTATTGTTTATACAGTATATCACCTGTAGCTCTTAGATTACAGGCCAGTGATACGTGCACATTGAGTATAGTCGTTGTTTAGTTACAACTCTCTCAAATGATTGATGTTGTTTTACTGTATATAGTTTGCCTCAACTGCATTATGTAATTTATTATCGATGTGAATGGAATGTGCTATACTGAATTGCTGCTTATTAAAGATTAATGCTGTGTATTGAGACCTCTATATGGAAGAAGCACTTGAAGAAAAACAGCTAAGTCAACGCATTACACTGGTGCACTGATACTGTTTGAAAGAGGGTGATACCAATCGAATCAGTATATGTGAGAAGTGGTTTTTACAGTGAAACTCCACCACAGATCTTGGCCTTGGCAAGTCTTTTTCTACTTTTTTTGTACGTATATATTTCCATTCACTTCTGAATTTTTTTAGCATGAAATTGACATTGAGTGACGTAACCACAACCACTTCCTTAATTGTAGTCATGCGTGACAGAGACACGTCTAAAAGAGGATGCTGGCATGCATAACTACAACTTTGTGAACTCTGCCGGCCCATTTTTTGCCCATGCATTTCCAAACGCCACCAATGAAAGCAAACGGAACCCACATAAATCAAATAAACACATCAAAGAAATAAGATTCATAAATGACCTAATTAGTCACCATATATACAGAAAGCCGACTGAAATAATAGAATATATAGAAACAGACAATCCAAACTGATTTCTCCCGCAGCCTCCATTTACACAATATTGTGTGCAGCCAAAAAAATCTTTTTATAAATTTCGAACGACAACGACTCAAACCTTAACGTCTTTGACTTAGATGATGTTCTTTAATGTTTTTTTATTTATGTTAGTTCTCTTTCTTTTCATTTCTGGCGTTTGAAAATGTTTCGGGGATTGTGCCGGAAACTGTTGGCATACAGCGGATGCCCAAAAAACCATAATAGTTGAAATAATTTTCAAAACTGAGTATTATTGTGTTGATTTTGTTTTTGAGAAAAAGTGTCTCGTCATATTCGAAATCTGCTATGTACAGTACAGTGTATCTTGGCTTTCTCAATGCGACTTCCCAGCAAACATTGTTACTTATGTCTGCGCCGTATCAGATTGGTCACAATGTCTCAGTTTTTCCGTATACCATTTGTTACGTACAATGTGCAAATCAATGGTGAACCATTTCTTTTCTTTTATCCCCGTGTGAGGCAGTATAGGAATAAGGAAAATAAACTGGATTGTAAAAGCTGTTGAGGGACTACAGAGTCGATAAAAGGCCCACCAATAAAAAAAGTTATCAAACCCGACTGCATGTTTACACTTTTGTGTGACCTGTCTTGTCTTTGACCTGCTCCACGAAGTCAACAGAACACGACCTTCTTCCGACGCAACTATTGGTTCATCGAAGGTTTGCAACGACTTTGCGATCATTCTGATACGAGTCTGCGGCCGACTTTGTTTTCTGGGTGGCAGTTCTAACGCTTTGATTAATGGTGTGCATTGATGATGGAAACGACGGTGTGATCAATTTGGTTTTTGACACGAAAGCGTGCGTGCGTGCCAGAGAGTGCTGCAGCTTTTTTGTGAATTTGTGCTTCCAGTTTTCTCAGAAACCGTTACGGTATTCACCATGAGCTCTCGTTTGAAGGTCCATAGTGGGATTTTTCGAGGTGTGTTTTGCTCCTGGCAGCATTGATTAGAAAACGTTAGGTAGGATCAATCCGATAAAATTGAAAAGTGATCACGAACTTTCAGTTTGACCGATATTTTGCCACGATTAGTAGATTTCCAGTTTCTTTTACTATTTTGGTGATCCAAATTCGAAAATGTGCGATATTCTGAAAATATTATTATTGTACCGATGTTACTTACTAATCAATATCGTGGCACATTACGAATGAAGTTCGCATAGACGTCGTGGTCCCGAGGACACTCGAAACCATGTCTGTAACCGCTCAGTTACTTTGGGAATGACACCAGCTTATAGTGTGGGCGGGAAGCCTTGGCGGAGTAGGTCATGGTTGCGTTAGAGTTGAGATTATACCTACTACCCTTTCTTTGCTGTCATTGTTGAATGGCTACCGCAATACTGCAGGCAGTTGGCATAAGGCTGCGTTGACCGACTTATCAATTGGCACATTGTATAGTGAGGCTATGTACGTGGCCAATCCAATTAATATCAGGGGCAAGCGATCGAACGCCGGACTTATTTCTGGCTGGCAACTCTCTCACTTTATCATCTCTGACCTTTTCAAGAAGTAGAGTCGAGAGAGGGGACGCACTGATGACGACTCAACTTTTCTTGCTATTTCTCACTCGTTCCATCCCCCCAAATCAGGAAGCTTTCGCTTCTATCAATTATAAAGAGATGAAAGAGGGGGGCTATAGCTACCGCTTAACTAGAAAATAATTATCAAATTTAGTCGGGTGCATATAATTAGTCATCAGTTCAGAATTCAAATTAGGCCGCACTACCACACCCTTGCAGTGTGACTCGGCAGAGCCCGAGGGTATAGTGCAGTAGACGGACTGGGAGAGGAAGTGAATGGGGTGAAATGCGGTAGCTAAATGAATTGCTGCAATGCTTGCGTAGATTGGAAAATGATGACAAGTTGTAACTGTGGTGGGCCGCACCCTAAATTTCCCCGTCGACAATGTTCTGCCAGATTCAAGCAGCTATATAACTGGTATTGAGGCGTTTTCCACAATACCTTGTTCGTGAACTTTAGTGATTTTGAAGGATTATCATCACACAAGTCCGTCCAATGGTCCTCATGTATGGATTATAGACCACTATGTAGATCCCCTCCTGGTCAACAGGATACTATGGAACTCGTAGATGACACTGACGACATTTTCAGATGGGAAAGCATTGGATCTTTGATGTTGTAAAAGTACAGCGAAATCTTGTTTGCAAAACCAGAAAAATTCTCCTGGTTCGTCTCCGCTCGTGAATTTTCCGCAAGTAAGCAATGTAATGCACGTTACGTAGGTAAGACCGACCATTAGGTGTCTGCAAACCCGCTTTGACGGCGTATGCCGTATACGCCAATGTATCTGGTCATTGTATAGATTTTCACACAACCTTATTTTTGTTATCCAGGTTTTAGTAATCTCCTACTTAGCTGCTCTATACAGCTCGGTTTACATGTTGCGAGAGTCAATATAAATCTGCAACATTTTCTCCTCTTCCTGATGGCGCTCCTGTCCCGCTCAGGTGACGACGGGCTGAGTATGTGAGCAAGTGTCAATTTAATTATTTGCTCTTTCTCTATAATGGATTCGAGGAACATTTTCGTTCCTTTTCTTTCTGTTAAGGCCAGTGATGGAGCCGCGTGCGTTGTTTCACTTGTTATATAGTCCTGTTGGGAAAATTGCATCGCCTAAGTGCATAATTATACGTATAGACAACTTGCAAAGAGCAACAGCCTGCGGAGTACTATATTGGTCGGTACAGTTGATTCGTCGCTATCGCCCGCTATGCAGCCAGCTCCATTAGCCTGGCAATCAAAAGTGTTGTAGTTGGCATACAATTAGAGGGAGTGTACTCCATATTACTAGCCGCCCGTACCACTCTCGCTCGCTGCTAGAACTTCGTTTTTGTCTTTGTATACTCATAGCCATATATATAGCTTTCAGCTTCAAGACAAGGCAGCACGGAAGGCGATCGGTTCTCAGTGACTGAAATTGGTGCGATGTAAGCAGTGAACCTTACGACTGAGTATACTGTACAGTACAGATAGCAAGCTGTTGATGAACGGGCTGGTATGGTTGGCTGTCGGAATTAAAAGTGACAGGTGATCTGTGAAAATTTGCACCCGTATTTGGGGGGTGCTACGTGGTCGTCGCCAGTTGGTATCTTAGTAGAGACTATTGCAGACTTCTCAGCTGGCGAGGTTCTGAAACCAACAACACAGTTCGAGATAAAGAGGGGAGACAGAGAAGGGCAAAAAGTAGAAAGAGAATGGATGCGAGAGCTAGTGTTAGGAACAGGGGATAGGGAGAGAAAAGAGAGAGAGAGCGACAGCGTGAACTGGCGAACGAGCGACTCAGTGGTGAGAGGGGAAAGAGTGAATGAGAGTGAGGAAAGAGATGAGAAATAGCGAGAACTGGAGTAGCGAGAGAGAGAGAGAGTTGAAATAGTGAGCGAGTTTAAAAAGAGAAAGAAAGAAAGAGGAGAGAGTGACACGGAATGTACATTATAAAACTCTCGATCCGTTTTCTTACAACTTCATCATTAGATATTGCACCATACGTTCCTTTATACAAGTCTGTCAAATCGACAGTCGGACAACGCCGAGCTAAGAATGAAGCATTCAGACCACTTCCTTTCTCTTTGCCACGAGGTCTTTGATCTCAAATCAAAAATGATGTGTTACTTTTTGTTGTTATTTATATCTCAAATTTTGATCCTCCTTTGTGAATCATTGTGGTTGGTAATGTAGCCTGGTCATTATTGTACGCAATGGACTGTATGACGTCAGACCACCTCCACGCGGCGTCACCCTTTAATCGGCTATGCACAACATGAATGCGGATGAAATATTTCTCCTCTTTCAGATAAACTCCCAGCGGAATGTTCACCGAGGTGTCCCGTGTGGGAGGAGTACCAACGCTTTTGTTGGGGTCCAAATGCGGATCAGTGTCAAAAAAGTGAGTACCGATTTCGAAATGTTGTTGCCTTCGGTTAGCTCTTGACACGTAGTGATGTCATTGGTTTTCCTCGTTGTGGGTTGGCGAGGTTGGAACTCGCCTATTTCCAAAGCGTTTAGCGCACTGCCCCAACCGGTCAATGATGTATGCAATCACGTAGCCATTCTTTGATAACTTCACAGGAAGGCTGTCCTTGTAACGTTGGCCACCAGTTTTACTCAATCTCAGGTATTGGTTGACGAAATAATGCTGCGGAACTTGGGTGTTTCTGTTCCTTGGTGCAATTTTTGGCGAAATGATTTAGACGAAAATGTACGATCGCTGGAAGTTTGCGATTTTCATTTTGATTCAGTTTTGATATTATCTTCTCAAACCCCCTATCTCGGCCACCTCCCTTTTCTTCGTTTTTATTCCAGAAACCAAATGTCGTCATCGGCGCTGCGCTCTCTGCTATCACCATCAAATCGGAACTGAGAGTCAGGAGGAGTGTTGCAGTGGACGTTGTGCCGGCGGATGCACGGATAGAGGCGATGGCAACTGCATAGTGAGTCGCGGCCGTGTTTACTCGTCTTTTGTTTTTAATACCACACGAGTAGTAGCAACTTTTTTCTCCAGTCTGATCTACTGATGTCCTAAACTCTTGGCAAAGAAACCCCTTTTATTTCTCCTTCGCGGGTGCTCACTCGCCCAGTTTCACTGACTCTCTCTCATTCACACACCGTTCTCTCCCGCGTCACTCAGATAACACACTCTTCACCATTGCCTCACTCACTCCCTTTTCCGTCTCTCATATTTTCTTCTAACCGGCCTGATTCTCGGTCAGGTAGTCCCTCATCTTGGGTGCTCGGACAATGTCATTCTCTCTCCATGCTTTCTACGCGAGGGAACTTATCTTTTTACTTAACAGATCGCTTATCTATCGGCCTCATCTCAAAATAGTGCTCCTTCTACGAGGACCCCCCACTATAGTCGCCAGATTGATCATATCTACTCCGAACTTCAACATCTTCACTTTCCTCGCACCAGCCTTCCCGCATTTTATCTAATGACCGCTTCCCTTTTCCGGCCTACCTTCTTTGCATTGATCTTAGTCCATTTCATAGACCCTTCCAGAGTATGTATATGGGGAAGACTCCACGGATGCAGCGTGAGCCGCAGTATCCGACAGATTCTGATTGAGGGCCACCAGAGGAGATCCAAGTGGTGCGGAGTTGTGTCAAATTGAGAGAAAAAAGCATTGAAGGCGCATAATCAAGAAAGGAGAAAATTCGTTACTGTTGATCAAAAGAGAAATATAATCGTAGCAAGGTGGTACAGAGAAACAGAGATCAAGAGAGCAAGTAGGCATTAATATGAGATAATGGGGAAGTGATAATTTGGAGAATAAAGATTCAGGGAGAGCGCAAGTTTCAGTTAAGTGCCAGAGAGAGAAAGTGAGAGTGAGAGTATGAGGGAGAAAGAGAGAGTGAGAGAGGGGGTAGATAGATGGGGATGATGAGACAGAGAGAGAGGAGAGAGAGGGTGAGGATGATAGAGATAAATTGAAGATAGATGGTGAGGATGATAGAGAGATAAATTGAAGATAGAGGGTGAGGATGATAGAGAGATAAATTGAAGATAGAGGGTGCGGATGAGAGAGAGAGAGAGAGCACACGCGGCAAGGATAGAGGTGGCCGAGAAAGAGGATTTGAAGTGGACAAGTTTAGAGTCGTAGAAAATTGTTGATGACCGAAAGACAAACGAAATCTTTCGTGATCAGGAATATCGACGAGTTCATACTTGGATTATCTGAGAGCGTATAGGAACCCGATCAACTGGACAGAGGAGACGGAAAGAGGGAGTGGCAGCGTGGACCAGGTGTAACAGTGTGAATAGACCATTAAAAGAAAGGGTGAAATAGACGACGGTACGGGTTGGAGGAAAATGCTGTTGTGAACTGTCAGGATTTATATTCGTCTATAGTCGTTTTCTATTGAGTTTCTAATGACTTGGAATTTTTGTTTGACGGTTGGGACTAAACCGTTTTGCTAAATCTGGTTGTCCCTAATTCAGATTATTCTTTTTCTGGAACTAAGCACTGTGCATGTTTTCCTAGCGCCAAATAGAATTACAATCGACTACGGTAAATTGGTGGTATGTTGTGAACATCTGTCTGTCAGATCATAAATTAAATATAATTAATCTTTGTTTTGTTTATTTCTAAGTCTATTTACAGCCTATTTAAACCGCCGTAGTTTCACCGCTTTGAATAGTTGGAAGGGGGGAGTTCTGTGACGTCAACCAGATGAGGAAAAACACCTTCGTTCCCAGCTCACTGATCGTCTATCATTTTTTAAACAAAAGAACTATCTGTTACTTCCTATTTTGCACTAAGCCAGTAGGTCGTGTTGGCGTTTGATAAATTATGGAATGCCTTTTCTAATAAATGTTTATCACTCGATTGGAAAAATGAAATTTTGAAATTTATCAGAAGTTGTCAGAACCGAACGTGTATTGTTTGAATATTCTGTTTGGTGGAGAAAAGTTTTCAGGTGTTGGACGAGCTATAGATTTTCTCCAATGGTCCTGTGGCTGGCCATGTAGACCATATACTATTTTTTTAAAAACGAGTGAGCATCAAAGCTTCTTTTCCCTCTCAGCACCTCCTTTCCATTTATCTATCTTTCTCTCATCATGGACTCTCCTCTTGCCGATAATCTTACTTTACCTACCAGATTTCTCCGGTTTCCCCCACTGAACGACGCCAGCTTTATCATCCCAGTCTCACCGAGCGACTCTTTTGACTCCTGCGTCCCGAAGCTAAGCTATTCAGGACTAGCTGAGAGCTGTCTTGTTAGCACAACTAACTCCTTCAAAGGCACCCGACGACAGGATATGGTCCGGAATTCAAGTTAAGGCGCGCTGCCATCATGCACAACACCCCCACCATTTTGATCTCTGTCCTGCGCTCCGTCCAATTGCACTGTTCGATGTCCACGGTTGGCCAGGATATTATATTATTCATCCAGTTCGTCTTCGGCCTTTCGTGGGAGGACTAGTGACCTCAACTATTTATAGAAGCACGGTGTGACTGAACGTGCTGGGATGGTGTAATACATGGCCAAACCATTGATGTTTTCTTATCGTCACTGGCTTGAGCAATTGATATGTATGTTGACCAATCAATGCTGGACTTCGTCGCCTGACCTCATCGTTGGTTGCACGAGTGAGCGATGTAGGGGATATGCATAAATCTCATGAAGTCATCGCTAAAGTTTATTTTTTAGGTTTTGGGTTCGTGTCTTCATTTGCAGGCATAGTGGTCGTGCATGTTACGCTCGAATGATGTTTGCAATAGACAAGTGAATACCCATGTGAGATTCAGCAGTCCACTTACGATAGATAGACAGCAGTGTGATATATGGAATGAGAGGTCGTGTAGTATCGGGGGAGGCAAGTAGATTATCTCTGCTGATGACTGGGAGAAGTAGAACTGCTTGCGAATAAGTCTATCGTATTATGTGGGATTTCAAACTCTCCTGTTACATTTGCTATATAGTTACTTTGTGCTTCATATAACCTCATAGAAACCTATCACATGTTTTGTCTCAACTTAAAGGCGTGCAAGAATTTCCTAAACGACAACACGTGTGTGACAGACTGTCCGAAAAAATACATTCCAAAGAATAACCAAGTGGTTCGCAATCCGGATTACAAAGTCAATCTGGGACCTTTCTGTGTGAAGAAATGTCCAGGTCAGTGGATTGTGTACTGCCGATCTTCGGTTGTTGATGATTTGTTTGGAGGAAATTATTATTGATAAATTTTCAGATATAACCCATGTGACTATTATAGATGGATACGCGGACAAGATTTAGTGAATTAGGTGTTCAAGTTGAGATATATTTTTATATACCACTTACTATGTAGTAGGAGCGTTCTCCACTACTGCTCCACCTAAAAATAGTAACGGGGGAATTCTAATGACATCATAAGTAGGGCAACCAATCAGGGGCGTCCTCCGAAATAGAAACTGTGTGTGTGTGTGACCTTAACATACTTATGACGTGGCGCGCTCTGATTGACTGACCTACCTATGACGTTATGGGACGTAGAAGAACGGGAAGAAAGGAGTGAATGACACGATGTGAAGTCAGTCAGTGAAAGATTTATTTACAACAGTTTTCAGTGAAACTTCAGTGGAGAGCTACTTGTACTGTACAATGCGACGAGATACTGTATATGATGAGTGTGGTGTGAGTGTGGGTGAAATGAAAGATGTCATTTTGTTTTTTTGTGTACAGTAGCTACAAGATTGCTTCATCAAGCAGTGCATTATGCATAATAGAATTAGACAGATTTTTATCCATTGACTTACATTTTTTGTGCTTTCCGTATTGCAGACAATTTCTTCCTGAAAGAGGGCGATGTGTGCGTGAAACAGTGCAACCTGCACAACCATTATCCAGACGGGAATGAGTGCAAACCGTGCAAAGGCCCGTGTCCGAAAAGTAAGTCGGGCAGGCATTTGGAGTCAAATTATGAAATGTTCGTTCTGTAATATTACATTACCCCGTCCAATTGTTGTTGCAATGCCGTTTCAAAGTTAGCTGCATCATGGAAATGTTTGTTTACCACTGATTCGCGGACGCAATTCAAACCCCGTTTTATTCCTAATTTTATTTAGCCGAATTAGTGATCAAATAAATCTGAAACTGCTCTGTTGTTCTCATCCACCCAACCACCACTTTCAGCATGTAGAATGGACGATATCCTTCCCAACCACAGAGATGCGTACTTCTCATTGACTTCCGAGAGCATCAGACGCTTCGTCAACTGCACCTACTTCACCGGAACTATCGTTATCAACATGGAATCTTTCCATAACAAGTAAGAACAGGGAGATGACTACTAATTCTAGAGATTGAGGAGGTGAGGGAAGTGCAGGCCAGGTTGGAAGGGCGGCGAACATGAAGAGCAGAACTGTAAAGGATATATAGGGTGAGGAGGTCTTGGGGAGACTCGTCCCCCTCTAAGACGTACAAGAGGGATGAGGTTTGTATACGGGTTGGACAAGGATATTGAGGAGTCGAGAAGTTCATTTTGCGAGTGAACGCATCAGCGGGTTCTTGTTGTTGTTGTTGTTTTCGCACCGCCCAGGACTGATTACTCTTCGCCAAACACATGCTTTAAAGCAGTGTTTAAT
>JAUYWV010140256.1:0-27645 GCA_032274565.1 Nematoplana nigrocapitula | reverse complement strand
ACGAAATTTCAAGCAATTTGGTCAAGCGGTCTTTGCGTGAAAGCGTTCTCACAGATACATACACACACACACTTACTTCTCGCTTATTTATATAGATTTCTATATGAACTCATCAACATTTTTAATATTTCTCTGAAATTTTGTTTCTACTGTGTATATATACATGTATATATCTCATCGGATATCTTCAGAATGTATTTTTTCTGAAATCTATGTGACGATAGTGTTTAACCTGAATTAGTCTTAATTTGTTTTTATTATTTCAGCATGAATTTGACCATATTTTAAGATCATTTCAGTGCAACGTTTTACTATGACTACAAATCAGGATTAAAATCCGAAAAAGGCAAATGTGGATGGGCATACAGATATACAGACAAGGGACCACGAGAAGCGCCATACAGAAAAGAACACATGAGAGGAGGATATGCGGGAAAGGGGGCATGCAGTGGAAAAGGGAGTACAAGAAAGGGCACGTAGAAAATGGTATATAGAAGGGGCAAATAACAAAGAGAAGCTGAAAAGAGCAGTTTTGTCAAAAAGAGCAGCTGTATCCGCGAGTGTGAGATGACGCTTACAGTACAGTTTGATCATTCATGAATTGGCGGAAGACAAAATGTAAACTTGAATGTTCCTTGTTAGCGGTAGCCGGTAGTTGAGTATAGAAATTGTACTGGCGTTAATGGTGTTACAATCGCAGTACATTGAAATTATAAAAAGAAAGCCTGATTAAAATTCAGAGACTATTAGATTAAGAGCTTCGTTATTAATTACGGAACACCGCTCACGTCAATTGCATTTAAAGGAAACTGACTAAATCATCGCAAAAATCACACAGCAGAGCGTTGGGGTCGCGTACAAAATTTCGCGGTAGAACCAATCTGATCCTTCTGCTCGCAGAACGTGACGTCACCGCGGTAGGCAGCCAATTGGTGGAGCGTCGCCTGCTTGTTGAAGCCAGCCAGGAATTTGATGAATTACACCACCTAATCACCAAGTCGTGAGATCAGGCACTTAACTTGACACCCGGTTGATTTGATGGTGTGTCCGCCCAGTTCTCTGCTCTCTGCTCACTGACCGCTGACTTAACAAATAAGCAAGTCACCCCAGGTGACACCCCTGGTTCCCATAATAGAGCGACAACATAAATTTATTTATTGCCGGGCAGTCTCCGAGTCGACTGATACATTAGACCGAATGACATTGCTTCCCGGTCCGATGGAAGGTAATACTCGAGGAACCGTCCAAACCAGTTCACCCTTTCTCGCAACTGTCGGAAGCGAGGCGTTTGCGGGTCTACCGCCTCACTCTGCCGTATCTCTAGCCGCTGTCCATGGCCTGCCACCGTCCGATTTGAAATTTCCGGTGGAATTTTTCGCTCCTGGACATTGCGGCGGTATGCCTGCTCTACTTTTCCCCCAAACAGCACAGCTCACTAATGCCTCTTTAGGCGCCTGGTCCATCGGGCAGCTGCAGATATCTTCGGCCGGCGGTACTGGCCCAGGCGGCGGTCCAGCAGTCAGCTGCGGAAGCTCAGCCTCTACCGAAGCGCCAAGTCCAACTGCCAAGTCCACGCCTCACAGTATCCACGATATCCTCAGCAGGCCCAACCCGTTTCCTCAAGGAGCCAAGGTCGCGACCGCAGCCGCAATCGGACAGATTTACTCCGCTTGGACTGCGGCCCAAAGACTAGCAAAACCTCTGATGGACCTTCCGGGTCGGCCGGGAGGGATATACTGGCCCAGTCTAGTTCCGTCATCCGTGGCTCAGCACACCTCCGTTTGGAATAGGTCCTCAAGTAAGACATTTTTAAGGGTGTGTCGTTTACCTACAGCTATAGCACATAAATATACTGAACACGTTTCCGCAGTTCCGACGTTAAAAGTTGAGCTGCATAGGCAAATGAAATATATTCGTTGCCATTGCAGTGATTCCACGGAACTTGTTGAGTATAATAGCAAACAAATTGACTCACATCTTATACATAATTTGTATTTTAGTTGTTGTTCCAACTTTACAACATTATTGTTTAGTCATGACGTTTTAAATACTGATGTGTTTACGAAAAACTGGTACGCCGTAAAAATTATCTTTACATTTCCATTTTTCAATACATTGTATAAATGTAAATTATGAGCAAATATATTGATAAATGCTAAAGTCATCAGCCTGCAGTATAAGTGATATTTTTCATTTAAATATGCATTTCAATTACGTAACTATTAAAGGTTATTAAAAATAAAGAATCAATAAAAAATAAATATTACGAGTATAAGTATGAACGTGTATTAAGTTGTTAATTTGCCTATAAATTTTCAGTTTAAGTTCTTCATTTTTAAATGAAAAATACAAAGTATGTATTTCCCTGTCTTTTTCACTGCATGGGTTGTTATGTGAACTACTGTATATGAAGGGAATTTTTATATAGTCACTCAAGGTGAATTAAATTCTTGCGTATATAATGATGCGCTTGCTGATAACCTTTGACCATGCAGTTAACCTTCATTCTCCGATATATACAGTATACTGAGTTCCATCGAACAGTGGATTACATATTCATTTTTATCTACAACATTCGTCTAATCTCAGAAAAATCACTATATTTCACGTTTGCACAACTCTATATATTCTATCCTCTCTAGCAGGATAACTTGGTTCGCAAGGCCTATATGGGCCACCGTGTGAAGAGGTGGCATATTGGGCTCGGGAATATTGGTCTGGGCTCATTATTATCTGTCCGGGACATCATTTGTGATAAATGTTGCTCTAAACGGGCGTATCCTTCAGGACTGCGCATCCGGAGAACTCCGAATTAATTTGGCCGTCGAGTAAACTATTAATCTTCTTTATTCGGTGCTGAAACGGCGCTGGAATTGAAATGAGGAGCAATCAAATTTTATGCTTCTTCTTTTCTCCAATCCAATGCGCATGGAGGGATTCTTGAACGCAAGGCACGCCGGGTCTCAATAGCAGGCATGCTTATATATTATTTGAAGCACAAAAGTTTTCTTCCTTCCAACACAGATACTCATAGAGAGACAGACAGAGAGAGAGAGAGAGAGATATGGTATATGATGCTCTCCTCAAAGTTCGACTACCAATCATCTTTCAACAGTCGCCCAGTCCTCCGGGACTTGACGCCTGGCAATAGGAGAGAATATTAGACGCCTATATAGATGGACAAAAAGTGTTTAAGTATAATTCCCCAAAGTGTGGTCCTACAAATTAAGGCAGGGAAATAAAAATCTCCCCACCGACGCGGCTGACATTCTTTGATGATTATTCAAGCTGCCGGGCCGTATGAAGAAGGGTTTGTCTGCGTCTGCATTATACTATGCCCTCGCGCGCCCCCGACCCCACTGCCATATAGTTCTGAGATTAAAAAAAATTGGCGGGAAAATTGAATTACGCTTCATTTCTATCCAAATCTATAAGAGTCTGAAAGCTTTGAAGATTTATGTATACTTTTATGTATATTTATAGGAAATATGCCATTTTGGCTATATCTGCATTTTATGCTCAAATATCGCGCGCTCAAGCACACTTTTCTGCATTGAACTAAGATTTTTTGTTTTATTATATTGGTTAGAAAGTGTATCCAAAAGTGTAATTAATCATTAAACATACAGTATATGTACAACCGCTAACAATTTAACCATAACAGCCATACACAGTAAATTGCATCTATATCTTCAAAGGTTTTTTAAAGGACGATTTTTCAGAATTTGAAATTATTTGTTCAGTTTAGAAATACAGTGAGCTGTCGAAAAGTAAAACTTTCCCATTTGAGTTTCGACTATTTAATGAAAGGTCTCCTTCTCCACCCGCTGCTTGAGCTGCATAGGATGAACTCAAGTGGTCTTATTCCGGTTACCCTTTCTAACCAACCCCAAGATGTTAAACGTTTGCGGCCTCGCGTCCGCTATGCCTCAATGTGACCCGCATGAGGGCGAGTTCCAGCTGTTCTTTCCTCAGCACATGGGCCATCGAATCTGACTGGTTATTATCATATTCGACTCGTGCTCACATATGCGTTCCACCTCCTCGTTGGAGCCCATGTCCAGCACCCATATGGGATCTTCAACATTCTGCGTATATAGGAACCACATTTCTACCGCCTGCAGGTGGGCCTCCATCTTTTTACTGATGGTCCAGCTCTCACAACCATACAACATCGTGGACCGCAAACATATAACTCTGCCAATTCCGTAATCGAGTCTTTATCGTCACACTTTGTGATGAAAGTGCCCGTTTCATCTTCCTTTTTTAAACGTTGTCTTAGTGATACCGATTCGCCGTTTGTTTCCTCGTCCAATTTTGCGATTGGCGTATGCTATACCCTGGTTTACTTGTTCTAACACTTCGCCTTTCATCACGATTTTTCAGTTCGACCTCGTTGGCTTTTTCGAGAACACGATTACAAATGCTTTTCTTGTTGATCTCAAGAATTTATTTTTGCCTTCCTCCACGATCACATTCATTAGATGTTGTAGCTTCTGCTTCTCATCCGCCATCATTGATATGTTGTAGATTATTGAAATTTACACCTTCAACTTTGATTCCATCCATCTCTCTGATGTTGCGCATTATCATTTCCATTTAAGCAAGAACACGTCAGGCGAAATGATGCAGCCCTACCTCCCACCCGTTTCACTTCAACATATTCACTCACCATGCCATTCAACCTGACAGCAGCTCGCTGGTCTAAGTAAAGGTACTCAATTATGTAGTTCAATGGCTTGGTCATCGAGATCCAGCGATTCTAGCATTTCAAACAGAGGCTCATGCTTTACTCGGTCAAAGGCCTTAACGTATATGCAATAAATCACACATAGATCTTTCTACATCTCCACGGTCTTTTCCGTTTGCATCCTCAGCACAAAGACGGCGTTCCTTGTCCGTTTGTTGGGAGTGAAGACACACTGCTTCTTTGACACCTTACCATACGCAGTCCGTCCCCGCAGCCTGTTCAGAAACACCCGTAGGATTATCGTAGTCAATTGACTGATCAGGCTGATGGTCCTGTGCAGCTGGTATCTTGTGGCGCCTGAATTCTTGGGAAGAGGGATGAAGACGGATTTTCTCTGAGAAACGTCCTTAGTCGTCGTATAGATCTTGTTGGCTATAGATGTATAGATAAGCTATCCACGCAACACCAAAGTCTTAACCATCTATCGCTATATATAACAATAATCCCGTCTGCGCCAACATCTCTGCCCTTAGTCTTGATGTTCAGCGCCTTTCCCAAGAAACAATGAAAGTCGAATATTCGACGTCGAAAATGGTCGGGAACGTCGAAGCCCCTGATATGACGTGTAGTCAACGTCGACTGAACGTCGAATTTATTTGGTCGCATCGACGTCGACTAAAAGACGAATTTCGACGTCGACTCTAATACGTCGAGTCACCGTCGACTCAACGTCGGATTATTCGCTTAAATAAAAATAAATATTTATTCGAAAAATAGAATTATACATAAAGTGAAAGTTTTTCAGATAAATCTTTTAAATCATCGTGAGGCGGATGACCAGCAGAAATTTGGATCCAGAGCCCCACCTCTGCCGAAAATCCCCTAATTTCTACGATAGACATCAACTCCTAACCCGTCTATCAACCACGAGACGGATGACCGAATGAGATAAGGCGAGAACCAGCAGAAGTTTGGATCCAGAGAACGTGGGTTCGAGCCCCACCTCTGCCAAAAATCCCTGTTTTTTTTACGATAGACATCAACTCAATTTTTCATGAATTTTAAATCAGTAGTAAAATTTAGGTGACACTAAAAAAATAATAAACGTCGAGTCGACGTGAGGTCGACCAACAAGTGACACGTTGACTCGACGTTATACTCGACGTTTAGTCGACGTCAGGTCGACGTTGGCTGTTGCTTAGATTCTTCAGTATTAGTTAACACCTGTGTTTCAAATTATCAGTCTCTCACCGCGATTGTCTGCAAACAGTTCGTTGATATATTCTTTCCATCTCTCCAACATCTCTTCCTGATACATGATGATCGTTCCATTTTCGCTTCAATGCAACTTGCTGCAGCGCACTTTTTGCGTCTCATCACTTGCCTCACCTTGTCATGCATTCACTGTTGGTTTACATCTCAGCTGTTCGAGTTCCTCACACTGCTTCTCATAGAAGATTCCTTCGATTGACGACACATCCGGCGAACCTCTCCCTGTTCAATCTACCACACTCAGCCGACCATTGCTTTGCCATTCTGCGCTTCTCTATTAGTTAGGGAATTGTTTCCGTCATTTAATCATGTTACTTTTCACGGGTGGCACGAGGCAACACTTCCTCTGCGGTCTGCCTGATCGTATGACTGAGGAGCTCAAATTCTTTCTGAGCCCTGCTGTCATCATTCATTTCGAACAGTCTATAACGAACTTCATCATTATAGCGTTTTGTTGTGATGTCCCCGAATTTTAACTTGTATAGAGTTCCAACCGAGGTTGTGCTATCGCCCGGGTTTGCTTCTTCAGCTTGATTCGCACAGAAGCAATCACCACCACATGGTCACTGTTGAAATCTGCCCCAGAATATCCTTTAACTTGTGTTATATGACATTACGGAACGTCTTGTTAATGGCGATAAAATAATAATAATAATTTATTTTATTGCAATCAAAAAAATTACAAAATGGAGACCAGAGGCTACCCTAGGGCAGATCTGGCTGGTCACGTAAATCAATCTGATTCATTGAGTGGTCGATCGTCTGAAATCCTTCACGTCCAAAGACGTCTGGGATGGTGTTCGAAATAGGTATTGGTGATAGCTTGGTTGCTTTCTGGTACACCATTGGACGCAGGTGTCGCCGCGATCGTTTTTCTTGCCCAAACCGTGAGGTCCTACCACTTCAGACATCGCTTCATTGGCCAACTTTTGCATACAGATCACTTATGACAAACACGATTTTCCTGTAATTTACACTGCCCAAAGGCTTAGTCTATAGATCCGGATATAGGATTGGTCAAATCAACTCGTGCTTATATAGCCAGAACAGTCAAACACCTACATTTGTCCGAGAGGAAAACTCATTTTTCGTATATTAGCTACTAGAAGCAGGGCGCAGGGGTATTCTCTCACAATATAGCTTATCACTTTTCTTTGAAACGTTACCTGTACTCATATTTGTTGTCTATTTAAACGTCACTGATTAGGTGTTTTTCTCAAAGGCGTATTATATACTGTAGTTATTCTCCTTAAACTGCACCTCATAGCAGTGTTCCGCCAACCTTTACTGGTGGCAAGTCGCAATGTGACTTACATACATGTATACCTGTGATGGAAAATGCAACAGTGCAACTTTGCAAGTTTTTCAAAGTTTGTTTCGTAGAACCATGACGGTTAACTTGAAAAGTTCACTCTATAGTAGTATGATCACAGGATAATCGATTTCTTGTCTTGCATTTTATCAAGTTCATTACAGAAAACGTTATCTTATATTATTTGTTAAGTTGTCTGTCTGTATGTGTGTTCCGGGTGAGCGGCCGGCCCGTTGGTGCCAGCGACCCGAAATTTTGAATGAGTGAGCCCCTCAACCCTATATGGGCAACATAGGGGGATGAGATCGGCCGCCGGGGTCGAGGTCAAGGGGTCAGGGTCGAGGTCAAGGTCAAGGGGTCAGGGTCGAGGTCAAGGGGTCAGGGTCGAGGTCAAGGGGTCAGGGTCGAGGGCAGGGGTCAGGGTCGAGGGCAGGGAGGTTAAAAATTGTATGAAATAGCCGTTTCGGGCAGAAGGCGGCCGGCCCGCTGGTGCCAGCGACCCGAAACTTTGCATGGGTGACCACCTCAGCTCTGTGGGTAACATAAGGGGATAGGTCGACCTCCGAGGTCGGGATCAAGGTAAAGGGGTCGGAGTCGATGTCAAGGAGGCTAAAAACGGTGTGAAATGGCCGTTTCGGGCAGAAGGAAGCCGAACCGTTGGTGCCAGCGACCCGAAACTTTTCATGAGTGACCCCCTCAAACCTGCGGGTAACAAGGGGAGGGGAAGGCGAGGTCGACCTCCGAGGTCGGGTCGAGGTCAAGGGGTCGGGATCTAGGTCAAGACGTCGGGATCGAGGTCAAGGTGGCTAAAAACGGTGTAATGGCTGTTTCGTGCAGAAAGAGGCCTCTCACATAAAATTTCATAAAACAAAAGACTAGGGCAGGGTTAGGTTTAAGGTTAGGCATGTGACTTATTCTATTGCATAGCAACGCGGGTACCCACTGCTAGTATTGTATATAGCTCACAATATTATATATATGTTAAAGCTCAACACCAACAGCACCTTCCTGGTCAGCTGTTAAATCTTTTCGTCATCTATTTGTCGCTTTTTAGAAGCTTATTGGAAGCATCATAATATACTGTATATACTGTTACAGTCAAAATTGAAACAAATATACTATATGGAAGTATCTTTATAAATTCAAACATTGAAAATTTCCTTTTTATGATTCAATATTTGCATCTGTTGGATCTCTGATTTATTTATGTTCAGTGGTTGATTGGTATATGCATTTCACATATTCTGATATACTGTATCCATCTGGAATTTGGTATAAGGCTATATAAGCATTACATCAGAATTGTCGGTATCTTTTTGAAAACCTTTTGATTGATGCGTAATGCATATATACGCGAAAATCAATAGTAAATCTGGTGTCTTGTCTCTCTTAGTTCAACACAGCATGGCCATGGATAAGGATGAGAAACGAAAGCACACAAGACCAACGTTTTCCGGTCAGCAGATATTTGCGCTGGAAAAGACGTTTGAGCAGACCAAGTATCTGGCGGGTCCTGAACGAGCCCGGCTTGCTTATCTTCTTGGTATGACGGAGAGTCAAGTTAAAGTAAGTATGCAAAAACACATATACAGTACCGTACATATTAGACCTAAATATTTAGATGAAGGGTTGTATATATAAAGAATTGTACATTTGCGTACAAAAGATTTAATTCATTTCCAACATATGATAATTGGATCCCCAAAAATTATAATAATCATTTACGATGAAGAGTTTGCAACAAAAGGCGAACTAAACGGGGCAAATCAAGTTGTTTCTATAGCCCATGAAGTCCATAACCTGTTTGCGAAAAAGATACACTAATCTATATGGGCAGTTAAATCATATATTCATATTTTGAAGCAAAATTTATATGGCTGACCTTTTGATTGAAAGTAAAAGACAGGTAGCATATACACTTTTTGCGTTTTTTCTGATGATCTACAGATAGAACTTTTAGAATATTGTCTTGTGGTACCCCTGAGAATAGATATACAGTACTTTGTTAACTGGACCACTTGTCCTCCACTGTTTTACTTAAAGTAAGGAGAGCCTGTGATTCCCCATGCGTATTTTTCGTCTTCTTCTTTGTCATAGACCAACAAGATCCGTAGAAGCACTGCGCTCGAAAGTTCGCTTGCTTCATCCCTCTCGATCTGTAGCTGCATGCTTTTTCTGCGGATATACCTGCCCATTCTTTAACATTGCCTATATATCCAACCAAGTTCTTCTTGGGCGGCCTTGTTTCCGTTGTTCTGGAACATGGACGTCTCCGCCAGATACATTTCCTTTGGATGACTCGTGACATGGCCGACCCATTTCAGTTTTCAACAACAGCCAACAGGGGGAGTTGTTGACCTTCTTGACGGAGACGTTGGTTCTTCAAACAGTGTACTTTATTTTATGCTCAGCAGTTGCCTGCCACATCGCATCTCGAAGGCACTAATTCGCTTTTCAATCTCCCATACTTTACATCACTATATACGGCTATGACAATTGCTCTCAATTGCTAGTGCAGTTTTATATAGGAACCATATGGAAACTACATGTATATGTACTGTATAGCGGAATCTTTATACATGTATAGTCAATAAACATCTAGACCAAGATTACCACTAGGACACGATCATACTGGTTGTGGTGTACTGACGAGAGGCAATAACCTCGAAACCGGTCTGCTGGAGGTGGATATCTTATCGAACATGCCATTTCTGAAATAATACAAAAGTCCTCATTGTATACTACTCACATAGTAGTATAAGTATCCCATCTGATGACGTGCAGGCACGTCGGAATGGGGGGGGGGCACGTGTGACTGGGGAAGAGAACAAAGCACGACTACTTGCCAAGTGTCAAAGGGCAGGTTAAATTTCAATAAAGTTTAAGCACTTTAATGTTTTTTGTTTAAATTCATCTCTTTATTTATACATGTTTACCATTTAGTCTCGACTTAAAGAAAACGTAACAGGTATATATACAATTTTTTTTTTTTTTTTTAAATTTTGTGTAAAAACATTGTAGTTCTAACATGTATGATACATCCAGAAATTTGTACGTATTCAAAGATTATTTTAAGCTATTGAACACAATTTTCTATCATGCATAACAAATTATATTAACAAATATGTTATGTCATGCTTCCACTGGATAAAAATGACTGTTTCCAATTTTAGAAAGTAACATTTTCGAAAAAATGGATTTTGCTGCCTTCCTCTATAGGGGATCCTCTGCGCAAATGTTTCCTAAGAAACCTGCTTTTTAATTCTCTATCGAATGGTGCAGTCCACTTAAGCATAGGATGCACCGTTTGGGCTGTAGCTTAGTATCATTTTTATTTTAAAAAGATAGAAATTTCAGGAATTATTAAAAAGTATTAAAATATGGCCTACAAGTGAAGACTTATAAAAAATAGAAAGGAAGTAGCTATAGTTGAGAATTATTCCATTTACAAATTACAAATTAAATATTATAAATGTTGTATATGCAATACACACCCTATAGTATAGTACAAAACGTTGTTTACATAATACGCTTGTCTAATTTACTTTTTTTGCACATTTCTAACTGTATATTTATTTTTCAATAAAGTTTTCTATTATCCATGCCTTGTGAGGAAACCATTATCATAACCATTAAAATTTGGTGAAATTGCAATATACTAAACAAAGTCCTGACCGATGTTTCTCACTATATGTGAAATTTAACGAGGATTTCAAATATCTAGCTTATAGGTCTGTATCACCTATAGTTTTTTAAATATTTGCATTTTTTATTTTCCATGGAATAGAATATTTTACGAAACATGTAAAATATTATTTCCAAACAAAGTTTTCAATGCTTATTATACCATTTTCTTTCAGATTTGAAATGTTACGTGCGACAACAGTCTATAGAGACAAACACCAGTTTGAAACCACTTTGTCCTGCACGATGGACAGTGCGAGCGGCTGCTCTGTAGGCTATTCTGTATAACTATTGCGAACTTCAAGAAACTTTTGAAATAGTCACCCAAGAAAGTGATGAATATGCACGAAATGCAGCAGGACTAGTCGCACTTATGGAAAGGTTTCGCGCATTCTTGGGACTCAGGCTGTCTGGCCTTGTTTTTTCATGAGCGGAACAAATGTCGATCGCACTTCAAAATAAAAGAACGTCTGCTGAAGATGCAACCACTATCTCCAATAGCCTTATCAGCTACCTAGAACGACTCCCTAGAGAAACGGAATTTGAAGCATTTTACGCTGACACCGTATCAAAGGCAAACGGGAAAACTGAGGAGACGGTTCTGCCCAGGAACAGAGGTATCTCAAGACGTTTAGACGATGGTGGGGGAAACCCCCGCTATCCTGATGTGACATCATATTATCGTAAAAGTACTTTGATGTCATTGACAGTGCCTGACGCGAAAACCTGTAAAAATGTTTGAAGCAATTCGCGAAATTGAGAACCTCCTCATCTAGTCTAAATACCCTTTTCCCCGAACTTCATAAACTCCTGTGGATATATTTACCAATACCTGTGACGACTGCCACTGCTGAGAGAACTGTTTCAGCCCTCCGCCGCATCAAAACATATCTCCGTTCGACAATGAACCAGAATCGCCTCAACCATTGTATGATTCTCAGCGTCCACAAGGACAGGTCCGATAAACTTGATGTTAATAAGGTTGCAACAGATTTCTCCAGAAGGAATGAAAGATGAACACGTTTCTTTGGAAAATTCTGTTGTATTACTAGTCTCTCCCTGTGATTTGCATATTTCGAACAAGCTTAAAAGTGAATTAATTGTGTCAATTATGTAATATGTAATCAATATGAAATCTGTAAACAAGTATGCTTAAAAACTATTTTTTATTTGCGGTACAACCAACATGTATAGACAATAAATAGTTTATATATTGTGTTTTTACTTGAGCTCATATTTGTTTAATTGCACTTTTCACTTTCGTAGATAATGTATAGTATTTTCAATAAGTATTATAATATGTAGGTTTTACGAGAGTGTCCTCATCTTCAATATATGATTTTTAATATTCTTAGCTGTACATGTTTCCAATTGCAGAATGAAGAAATCTCATGTTGTAAAACTTTGTTTTTCTACATTAACATACAATTCATGTTTCAACCCCCCCCCCCTTATATGAAATACGTTCCGACGTGCCTGACGCGAAAACCAGTATTATATAGCTAAATGTGTTTCTTATATAGAGGCGGGACAAAATAGCCTTTTTGGACTTTGTGATAACTTGAAGTATATACACGCGGTGATTGCTTTACATGATGGATAAAGTCAAACATTCCTGTTGAGTCTATATAATGACCGCCCTGTCCACTTCAGCATTGTGAAGGAGTATAGTTTATCTTTGTGATAGTAGATTGGATTTATTCGTGAAGCCTTGGAACTTTGTAACGAATTCCTGGTTCGTTATGAAGGCTTTTTGGTATAGCTTTCCTTCTTCAAAACGTGTATATTATACGAAACAATCATAAAATTCATGTTCTTCGTGATCGTCAGTCTCTTGGAATTTTTCTAAGTTTACATTTTGTGAAAATATCATTTATGAAACATATAAATAACTGTTACTAAGGCTAAATTTGGGAATCTGAACGACATTTACCAGCAAATTTTAAGAAGCTTTTATATGCTGATATTTGTTGTTTGTTGAGTGTCCTGTATATATATCTTAAATTGCTTAAATTCGAAGAATATATTTTGTATCACTATCAGCGTAGTTTGTGTAAAAGTTTACCATAAAGTAAATCCATTGTATAAATGTGAGATACAAATTCATGATATAAACCCTATATTTGTGATGAATGCAAAAAATAAAGAAAATTGATTTATCACAAAACATTTGCAGTTTGGAATCTCATCATTTTATAAATATGCTAATATTAGCTAAGTGATTTTGGGTCTTTTTCGTATCATTTTATGTATATTTTGCAAGTTTATTTGCAAAGAGATTGCTATAATATATCATCTCTCTCGTATATATACGATACAAAGTTACACATCTTTTCTACATCTCTCGACCTGTACTGTATGTGATATTATCTGAACTTTCTATATTTGTAAATCATTGAATCATTATACTGAAAAACTTCAATAAGGTAATCATATAATTGGCAAATATACAGTAATAGGACAATGAAATACATGTTCTCAAATTATGTATTTGAGTCGATTTTCTCAGTGTTAAGTATATGGACAAGTTTTAATCGACAAGACTTCCCATGCAGTGCACACAAAGAGTGAACGTGTTACCCCGTAGCAATAGTTTACAGTAAGTTAACTATAGATATAATCCTCCATCTTTTCTGAAAAGATAAATTTATCAGAACATAAACAATCTGTGTTAATGCATGTCTTATTGTGTATATAGCAGTTTACGCATATATACTATAAGGACACTAATAGATATACAACTGTAGAACAGACAAACCGTAATTCCTGAAAGCGGAAAACTATTGTAAGGCACATTTTGAAAATTTTACAATGTGAGCAAAACAGATATTAACGTATATTCAAAACTGCCAAAATTCACTTGCATTTGTTTTTTCTTGGGCTAATATGACTAATGTTGTGTATAAAGTAGTTTATGAACTAATTTAGTTTGAAAATTCATTCTATTATCTGTATTAAAGTGTACAGTGCATTTCAAAATAAGTTTATTGCACATACAATAAATAGGTGAAATGTGGACTTACAATAATTAATATTTTGAAGTTTTAAAATTACAACTACTTATATGTCACTACATCTTTTTTTCCATTAAACAGTCGATGCTAACCTATCCTAATTTTATTGTTAATATATAAGTTTATAATACATTATGTATAATAAATAATATTTAACTATTTGCCGAGCTTTACAATAGTTTTCCGTAATACAAAACGTGTTGCTTGTTATTATGGAAAACTATTGTAAGTGGTTAAAGTTGTTATTAAAAGATGAACATAGGCTTATAAAGCAAGTAATTTCTCTCTCAGTACGGTCGTTTAGTAATGACGATTGTTTGACTTTTAAAGTCGTTGCTATCGACGTGACACATTCATATTTTTTAATAATAGTAGTAGGTCATTATGTAGGTCATTACCGTAAAGGAAGAAATTGTTTATTTAAATTCATTCAGGTTTTTGGGAGGGAGAGAGAGAGAGAGATTGTTTGTCTTTTAAGGTCGTTGCTAACGAATAAACTACGTCATACTATTTCAGTATGTTGTGACGCGATTGTTTCTACAAAGTATTAACCAATCAGTGCAGTACGTTTTAAAATAATAATTTATTGATTTGCAATTGCTTGCTTTGAAAGTGTTTGTTCATCTTTTAATAGCTACTTAAATTCTTTGTATATGGTGAATAAATAGAATGAAAAATCGAGCTTTACAATAGTTTTCCGTAATACAAAATATGCAAATGGACATACAATATTTAGAATTATGGCTATAATTCAAAAACTAGAGATCCTCTCTCTTTAATAATTTAGGACATGAAAGATATTATAAGTTAAATATATTTTAGTAAAAAAAAGCATTTTTGAAAAAATGTCCTTTACAATAGTTTTCCGTAATAACGACGATATGTTTTATATATAGGTTAAAAGGGTATAGTTACATTACATTGCAATACGCATAGGGGACATACTGTATATCTATATCTGCAGGCTTCCAGCTGGACAGATTCGATTCTGCAAAAGCGATATAATAAACTCATAACTTTTAATTTGCTTGTCATGTCACTTTAGGGCGTGCGTGTCAAGCGGCTGTTCAGCAAATGTTGCCCATTAGTTCCCACGATAAAAAGATCTATTTAATATCCTCTTCCACTATACGTCTATAGCTGCACAGTATGTATGTACATGTAATATAGATGGGATTGCATTTTACCTCGCTTGCGTATACAGTATATAACAGCTCCTGCGCTGTCCGCGTGCCGCTCTCTCTAGGTGATGATGAAGAGATTCTTTCTTCAGTATATATAAAAAATTATGACCGACTCGACACGTATGTCTACGACATTTTCATATCGGATTATTCTTCGTGCCGGGCAATCATGAAGGCATCAATTGGAGAAAACTTGTCATCCGCGCGGCCGTGTGCCCCTTCTGTGTATAGTATAGGGCAGAAACCCCACATCGCATATGCAGCATGCATTCACGTACATGCGAGGTGCGAGCTTATGTCGTTTGTTTATCATCCCGGGAAGAGTTCTAGGTGTCAAATGTGCGATTAGTTCGTGACATTGGTGCGCTACGCGCAGTGACAAGTTGTTCCAGGTGGATTTGGGCCTAATTTTACCTGCACTGCATGAGAGCTCCTATATAGGCTCCTATACCCGTAACATATACAATATAAATATATAAACTGTCTTGTAAAGCTTAATTAATCAGATTTGAAAGAGGTTTTGACATTATGAAACAACACACGTATTCTCTTATGTTAAACTTATATATATATAGTATTAAACGCGTCCGCTAGCTCGGAATATAAACAGAGAAATACCACTGTCTTGCAATAAATGTTCAAATCAAATGCCGTCACAATTTCCATGTAAGCATTATAGATTGCAATATTAATGACAGGTAAAAATGACATAAAGATTTTGCCGTCGTAAAAATTGTCTAAAAACACAATTAAAACGGAAACCCATGGTTCCCATAGCGTTTGTTTAATGACGGGCAGTTCGCTGTGCGGGTGTTTCGTAGTTCGTTCGAGGGATGTTGACGCGCAGAGTTCGTTTTTAAAGCGAGCAATGCCTTGATTTGTTTTTTTTCGTTTCAATGCACTCATTCTATATTGGCAACCCGTGACTGCGGACTGGGAGCCAACAGTTGTGTTTATTTTCTTTGTCATTTTGTCGCGAATTTAAATCACTATGTCCGCTTTATAACTTTTGCGTAATTAAATTTCCAAGTCCCTGCTTTGTATTTTCATTAGTTAACAAATTAATCAATAGTTTTTAAAAATAATTTGAAAATAATTTTTTGTTCTGGAATTCTGCAGTAGTATGTTTTACGGTTACGTTATTTAAAAATGGGGCAAATTTTGTTATAATCAGTAATGGAAATTTGAAGATTTTGCGACTAATGTATTACAACAAATCAATTGAGAAATTCTTTATCTCCACGAAATTTCATTAAGGTCACATATCAAGAACAGGTATATAAAGTAACGAATAGTTTTGATAGTTTCAAAAGGGCCTAAAACCGACACTTAAAACGAAACCTGTGTCACTCATACGAATGAAAAAAAATCATATAGTTCATAAACTGACCCGCCATTCAAAGTATGCAGATAGCGGACACACTCACAGATAGACGGACACACAGATAGAGAGACAGACAGACAATTAATCTTGGGAAGCTCTCCATATATTATCACATTCCGAGGATTTGAAAGGGGGTTTGACATTATGAAATTACACACGTACAGTAGATCCATTTGGTTATAGAGAGTGGAGGCCGGTGGCCCTTTAAATTTCCCACACTGCGTGATTCGAAGTAATTAGAGACTTTTAAAACGTCTAAATAAACTGGTGAACTAGCTAAGAAAATATTTGTCTGTCTATGTCCTTGCGACTGCATTTTTGTTGCTGTTTACATCTCTATATATAATATATCGGATAATTCCACAGAGGGTGACAAGTTTATGTCTTTATAAATATATTTCCATTTTCCGTTTTGAAATAATTCATATATACGAAAGATATATATAGAGATAGTATAAAACGTATATTTCATATTATTATATAAGGCAAAGGCAAAACTAAAAATGAAAGAATGAACTATACCACTGTTTACCAAACAAAAGTTAGGTCATTTCTCTATAGTGCACTGAAAAGGTCTCATATACCAATCGATACATGATCAACAGATGAACGAGAGAATTGACAAGAAAGGAAGATGTGCAATTTGTGAGTATACATGAGGATTTGTGAGAAGATAAGCAAATAATTGTGGAATAGAACACCGAACTGTCATGGATCGATTTCGTGAGACTACAGCATTGGAACACTACAGGCATTTGATTCTATAATATACAAATTTGCATTGAAGTTCAAATGAGAAATGAGGATACCGGCGTCAGCTGCTGTAAAGAAAACGGCATGTCTCATTAGATACAGTAATGTGTTAGGCGAAGTAAGGCTAGTTTGGAGAATAAAAATGTCTTCGACAGGTTTCTTTTGAAAGTCGTTCGTTTAGGATACGCAATTAGAAGAAACAGTAAGTCATCGATGCAAGATGCGTGACCAAAACATAATTCAGTGTCGGGAAAATAGCTCATTCTTTCAAACAACATGCACAGTTAATTTTGTTCACCCGGTTCTATTTTGTACTTATGCGTTTTATCGTATATCTATATATATGGTTTATGCACCCTTTGCTTATTTGTACTGTTTTTAAAACTATATATTTCTATGTTTAATTTACGATATATAAGTAGAAGTTTCACGGGTCTGTATATGCACCTATTTAACCTTCATCTATACAGGCTGTGATGACAGACAAGAATGTCAAAAAGGATTTGTCTCGGGCTAACGACGAAAATTTCTATAAACTTTGTCCGGGAATGATGTCAGAAATCTATTTTTCTGATTATACACAATATGAAATTGAGAAACTGGTGATATATTTATTCGACTATAAATTTATCATTTTGACAGAAATGTCATTTGACTGCTCGAGTTAATTAAATTTAAGCCTCTACAGCGTCTAAATGAAGTTAAATTGTATTGAGGAATTTATTCGGGAAAAATGCACACGCCTATATACTTATGCAATTTTATTTTTTACTACGTAATTGACTCTCCTATAGTTATTAGCCACGTCGCGCATATTTAAAAAAATTCCTAATATATAAACCTTAAACGGACCAAAATCGCCCATTATTTTGCTAAACGTTTTCCTAACAAACGGGAAACAGACAAAATCAGTCGTAATATAATATCGGTTTTTAAATCGTCCTTAAAATGGTCAAATCAGCCTAAAATTAAGCTAAATTTTTAAATGTTTTTAAACAAACAAATTCAATTAAAGTTAGCGATGCAAGTAGTTTACTTGGTTTAAGTCAGACAAAACACTCCTTTAAGTATAAATCAGAGATATATAATGCACGTCATTATCCTCATTGTCATTGATGCCGACCGACCTCTTCGTCTGCACTGCACTGTTGTTATATGTGTGTCCTCTGCGCCAATTCAATTATGCTATCCTTTCCTTGCATTCTTGGCGCACCCCTGTATCTTTTACCTTCTATGTATCTAGTACCTTCCATTATCATCAGCGGCAACTCAGCAGAACTTCCTCAAATATAATCTATAGTTTCACCTTACGACTTTCCCATTAACTGCCTCTTGACCTGCATCACTTCCAGGATGGAATCATTCGTTCGGTGTTCTCTCCAGGTCACTCCAAAAAGCCGTCTCCAACACCATACATTTCAAAAGCCTCAATCCTGTATAATGCCCGACAACGACGAAATCCCTTACTCGAATTGTAGACGTGTTTGATTCTTATACTATAGATTGTTCAGTATATAAATTTGATATCAACATCACTAATTGTTAGGAAAACCTAAAATTGCGATTTATGTAAATTAATTTGGGCCATTTTATATATAGTCAACATAAACAGTGTCTTAAGTTAGCACTTTATAAATTGTAGATTGATCTGTCAACGAGTCTAAAACTATATTATACTTAAACAAACAAATATCGAAATCAGTCTGGATATAACCTATATAAAGGCAAATTGAGTTAGCAACTGCGTCTGTTTGGTTTGCCTAGTATATATACAGTATAGTGACGTAACTGTTTCGATACAATTAACGTACACATGAATTCCGCATCGTGCGCTTTGTCTTCCAATTAAAAGTAGGCAGTGTATATCGAATCTGCATACCATCAGCAAACTCGTTGCCAGTTTAATTAACTATAAAATTAGCGTAAACCGAAGAACAAACTTGGATTATCTCGACTATAAATCAACAGAGGTTACTTTTATGACTGCTGTCATTCGTTCGCTTCATGTGGACACATTATGCTTTAAAAGTTTCAAACTTCTGGGGAGTTCGTATAGTTAAGTGATGCACATATGTATAATAAATTATACAATATATATAATATGATGATGTACATATGCAGTCAAGGAGTTATTTCTTAAACACGCCACTGATACGCTGTTGTCACTAATTCTGTCGAAGTTTCCTCATATTGATCTTAATACATGTATAGGAAAACCAACCAATGCAGAGGACAATTATATTGCGACTCTGATGAGGACGCACTATATATGGAGTTGAATAAAACAACATATATATAAAGTTATGTTTGATTAAGCGGCATTACTCAAAGATAATAGAAGACTGTGTCTGGCATTCAACGCGCAGACGGAGCTAGTCATTGTGTGAAAATTTAGTCTGCATCGTAAAACGAATGCGCGTACACAAACGCGCAGATGAAATCATGATAAGAAATGAGATAATACCCCTTTAATACTTCCCTATGAACTAAGAGGGTCATAAAGTAGTGTCGCATATAAGAAATTAATTTTCACTAACCGAAACAGAATCACATATTAAAGCCATTTGGCTATAATGACACCTAGATTATATGGGTTAATCATCGCAAAATCCAGTTGTATATAGGGACTTGGTGTACATCCACATATAGAATTTTACTGTCTGGCATGAAGTCACTTTATAGTCTTACTGTAGAAAATTCTTACGCTCTCTCAGGTACGTCGCTCGAAGTGAATTTTGAACCAAATGGACAGCTATCGCAATATGTAAAAGTATAAGGTCCGTAAAAACGCGTTTTTATAAACAAATATATGGAATGTTGTAAAGCATGTTATCCTGCAGTACATCCTGTATGTATATATACGCTATAATTTAAGGCACGATTTTTAAATTATCGATTTTCAGCTGTACCGTAAAATGTCTGTTTTTAATATTTCCCTTACTGACGATGGCATTAGCGAGGCCTCAGAATTGACGGTGGAAGCTGATGATGAAGTAACAGCTTTGCTATATCGACGGCGTAGCAGGAGGCCCGGTCATCAAAGGACAAATAATATAGAGGTACGCGAATTAAAATTATGCATAGTATTACCTATATATTTTTATTACAATTTTGGAGAGAGACGCTGTAGAAGAAGATAGCAATGTAAAATTTTGTAATACAGAGAGAGATATATACATCATTAACACAATTTCGGTAATAACAAGTTTGACAACTTTAAACCATATAACAGGGACCGCGGAGCCATATTAAAAGTGTGGGGGGGGGGCTGAAGCGAAAAAGGCGTCAAAGTAAAAGAAGGGTAAATAATACAAAATATTTTATTCAGGGTTTATTCCGCAATCAATATGGGTATGCAGTACAGTAGAACACCCGAGTATCAAAGCATACTGTATTATAATGCATCATACGCATAAAATATATATTGGAGATCATGTACAGATTAGGGGAGAGTATCGATGGCCACATGTAGATTGGATTTGCGTAATGTAGACTATTTTTGTAAGAAAACGCATTGTGTGTGTGTGTGTGTGCATGAGTTTACTACAGTAAAACCGTATAGGTTCATGTTTAGGACGATATAAAATAGGCATATTGAAATAAGCGACAATATACTCTTAAAAAAGTTAAGCACCAATCTGGAAATATGTTCAAAATGTTAAAAAAATGACGAATAGATTAATTTCTGCTGAACAATTTTTTTATTCATACAAATTGTCACATTGATCCAGGGAAAGCGCGTGCAATAAATATCTGTCTAAGTGGGGATCACCCAAATGCACTGGCCAGTTTACAGTCCACATTTAAACCCGATAAACCCTCTGTGGGACGAGATCGGATGTCGGGTTCAACAGAATTACCCTCGTGCTCATCATCTGGCTCAGCTGCTGCAACTGCTCGAGCAACAGTGGCATGCAGTACCCCAAGCCATCCTACGTAACCTGGTCCACTCCATGCGTCAACACTGTATAGAATGACTCGGAAACAACGGCGGTCACATTCGTTATTGACATTGTTTGCCAGAGATACTTTGTTGGGAATTTGATATTTTTGGGTCACCGGGTTCAAGGTCACGTAACTCACTGAGCTTTCGTTGCCACGATTGACTTGCAATTTTCACTTCATTTTCTTAGGTTTATAAATGAAAAGAGTTAGTTTTCAAGTAATATTTTTCGTGGTTTGGCATGCAACAAGTGGTCTTTAACTTTTTTTGAAGAGCATACATACAGTAGTATGCGGGTACCTAATAGATGGGTTTTACGTGTAATGCATTTTATAGTTTTAAAAGGCAATTGTAACTGACCCGATCACTATGTGGCTAAAATAAAGCTTTTTCGACGATTGGCGTTCCGCGCAAAAAACTTGGTGGCAGCATCCCTAAGGGAAATATTTAATGTTTTACTCTAATGCGCATGTAGAACAGCAACATCCTTGACCGGAGCCATGTTTTCAGTCGTTTCGCCCTCGAAAATGACCGTTCACTCGTTGCGGAAGTGGCAGGATTGACCATTAGTAACTTGCACACAGTGATGACGCCACTAATGAGACTGTTTGGATTTTTACAGAGCATTCATCTGGAGAATAATGTCATGGAGAGAGTTGACATTTGTTATGAGGATATTGAGTATCCGAAGCTGAGTGACAAGCATTGCAACGTCCACATCATCGCCGTAATCAGCTGAAAACTGTTTCTATTCTCTGTCGAAATTTTCTGCCTCCGACGATTTTATCAACATTGCTTCTATATTGTTGTAGACTTCGAAGCTAGACTGTCTAAAAGGTTCTGAAATGGAAGCGACAAAAATCAATGACTCCAAAATAAATCCTCCGGTAGTGTTCCTTGGGCGTCGGTAGAAATGAGCACTTTCCTTTTCATATTTGAACCTTGACCGGTGCACGTCTTTTTCTTCGGAGCATCGCATCCGATATTGATGGATGACATTTGACCTTTTCCACTATACGGCTTCGTAGAACGATGAGAAGCACTCGTCATCTCTTATGTTTTGCAACACTGTTGCTGTCAAATCTGACATCCTTTTCCCGTCTGCATGCTGCCGACATATCGGATTTTTGTAGCGTTTCTGATAGGTAGTCGGTGTGTAAAAATAAAAGATGACTGATATGAAGGTCAAAGAAAAAATCGAATCAGTTCATTTGTGACTATAGAAGCCAATGATTCTTCCCCTAATTTCGGCATCCACTGGCTTGTCCAGGCATTTGTTCCATGCTTCTACTGTAACAATGACATATATAGTTTTCCATGATTCGTTGGAAACGAATAGTCCTGCATGTCCACCTATATAGTTGCGCTCTTCATGCATCGCAGGATACCTCCAACAGGAAGATTGTCATCGAGAGAGTTAGACTTGATCATATTAAAAAATTGTTTTCGTTTTGGAGAATAGTTTATAAATGAAACGATCTCCTGTGAAGTATATCCATAGTGTCAGAGAGGACTTTACAGTGTTTGTTGATTCCTTGACACTGAAACTCAAGGAATGTATTGTATTATATGCATTGTATTCTTATCTTCATGGTTGGCATACTCACTGACTTCGCATATAATCCTGTAGTTTGTGTTCGTCACATATTTCGACTCATGATTTCCATAACAGAGGCCTGACGTCGCATATTTCAGCCTAAAATACTTATGGATCTATACAAGTCATCTTTAGATGGGGTGAATTAGTTGTTCATTTGCCAAAAAGTTATTTGAGAGGGGCGTCAATTATAAATGGACTGTTCATATATTATGAGGAAGAATTTCATGCTAAAACGTTGATCTGCTAGATGGGTTCCTCATACACCCACAATAGACCAAAAAGGCAACGTATTGAAAGCGCCAATCGAGTCATTCAGAAGAACCATGGTACATGTTGTTGTCATTGATGAGAAATGGTTATTTGCTGAACCGCACTATGCCATCTATATAGACAAGAAGTAAGAGAATGGATTGGTCCTGAGTGAGATCGTCCAAGATTGCCACGCACGATTACAGTATATCAGACAGAAAGTTTCACATTATAATGTTGCAACAAAATAAAGTAATTTATACATTCAGTCTTATGATCCAGAATTAAATCTGAATAAAAATATAATTTTAAATTAATTTAAAATTGATAAATAATCATACTATATATATGATTTAATAATTTTTAAATTTTAATCAAATCAAGAATATATTTTATCAGTGAATTAGATTCATCCAACTACTCCACTGTGTGATCATAGGCGCCTAAATTTATGTGTATGGTAATATGTTTTACAACATTCCATTTTAATACTCCTGTTTTACAGTCCTTAATCTCATAATCTCCAGTTGTTGCATTTAGCACGTTCACTTACAGCCGTGCTAATGCTAAATTGTCGGTTTATAAGGAGAAGTAAACCCTGGATTACATACATGTAAGTATATATACATGGTTCTTTGCATATCATATATAACTGTACGTGTGGACACACATTTGGACTAAGAGGGGGTGACATGCAGCAAACGTATAACTGGTCCACCTTGTTTATAAACATTATCACTGCTCAAAGCAGACAAAAGATTTGTTATTCCTATTTTTTAGAAATCTTGTAAAACAAATAAGCTTCACTTTCGGAAATGATAATCTAAAAATACTATTTTTAACGCTATATGATCTGCTGCGCTAAACTGATCTTTTTATGAGCTTTTTCTGTATATATATATAAATCATGCTATAAGGCAAACGGCACAGTATTTCTTTACTCTCTAATGAGTGACTTTAAATCGATTCGTTTGTAGTTCAGCATTAATGCTGATATATATGTGGGTTGATTCTAAACAAAAATTTATCAAAATTCCTTTATAAAAGTAATATTTTTCATTAAAATATTTGAATTGCGAGCATTATCATTCAAACGCGGGATGAAAGGTCTACAAGATCTACAAAATCTCTAAAGAAAAAATATGACACTTTCCTAAAGCCTGCATAAAGATAAATTAAATTTACACTTACTTTTATAAAGTGTTAATAATTAATATACACAGTAAGGAATAAAATAATCCATTTTGTACACTCTCACACATTTATTTAGTAATACTATATATACAGTATACACTTTTTATTGAAGTGTTTATAGAAAACCGAGGTGCACGATATTTTCCAAACTATATCTACAAAAATTGAAATGTTGAAAATGCAACAGTATATCGTGCACAGAACAAACAGCAGATACCGATTTGAATAGTATACATCGATCACTATATAGCGCAAAAAATGGCGTTAAGAATTAAACTTCCGATTTCTTTTCACATTGAATGCATTTTCATAAGAGAGACACTTTTACATAAGTCGATTTTATATGTTTTTTGAATTTATTAGAGATATGTACATACTGTATATATATAAATCTTTTAAAGTCATTTATAAGTGGAATAAAATTTAACCAATGACCTGGCATTTATTTGTTCACTGTCCGAGAAAAAAATTGACCTCAGATGACATTCGGCTGTTTATTTATTTATTTACAGTAAGCCCACACAATTTTCCCATTCTTCGCCATAACCTCATAACTTTAGGTTCATACTGCTATTCGTTGTGGAAAAGGAATACAGGAAGAGGGCACAGGAGAAGGGGCATACAAAAAAGGCACAAGAGAATGGCCATACAGAAAAGGACACATGAGGGATGGCATACGGAAAAGTGTACATGCAAAGTGGCAGTGGAAAAGGGAGTACAAGCAAGGGCACACAGAAAATGGCATAGAAGGGGCAACTGGAAAAGGGTTTACTGAAAAGGGCACTTCTGTCAAAAGGGGCAGCTGTAAAAAAGAGGGGCGTCCCCGACGGTGGCGCCCCCTGTGTATCCGCCAGTGAATACAAATTACAAAGTGCTGCATCGTATGGGGACAGATGTATATTATACATACATACTGTATTAGACTGGCTAGTTCCCTTTTCGCTCATATATTCAGCAGCCCCCTTCCCCTGGCTGCTATCACTAACCATAATAGAATCATAACAACGGGCAATTTTGTCGTTATATCGTGAAGTAATAAAGCTTTTCAGCCGACTCAAAGTCGGGATCAGCGGGCAATAAAACAATATTGAACCGGGAATGGTGGGTGTTTATAGCCGTATGAAGTAAATCCATGGCGAGCCTGAACTGAACAGCTGGGGGTGGGGACGTCCTGCCGGGCGATCACTCGGTTGTGTCTGCTGGTTGTGGCAAACAGGCCTCTCTGTGCCGACTATACAGCAGAGCACACACACACACGCACACAACCTCACAACAGAGAGAGAGAGAGAGAACTACGGACAGAGCAGACCTCGAAATGCTTATAAATTTTTATGTCTGCCATTCACAGCGACTATTATATGCTAATGCTATAAATGTAATTCAAATCAAACATAATTATCTTTATGCGTTATCAATGGCTGCAGAGGAATAATGACGCGGTTACTGTCGGCTCCTTTGATCTCCTCGACGGCGTGCTATGAGGCCACTCCACCCAGGTTCAAGCCGTTATATGGAGTGCTTTGTGTGTAAGCTATTGTCTCCATTATTTGCAACACTCAGGGTCGGTGTTGAGATTTAAGGCCGGTCTTGATCCAGCTATCGGCCAGTACCATGATAACTCGAAACTTCGCATAATATCAGGTTAAATCCCTATACTTAACATATACCGTAGAGTTTCCAGCACAAGGCACATACAGTATAAGTACTCTCCGTATATTGACTCTTTTGTGTGTATTTTTACAGTTTTAATGAATGGCTTTAAGTGGGAGTTATTGTCTGTAGTAGCAACTGTTGTACAGGTGTCGGTACGTGTCAGATCTAGTTTCAGGAAGGAGACAGAGTTTATAATGATCAAGTTAGGGTTTCAAACTAGAGCAGGCGCAGCAATGATTAAAATAATGTTATATTTTTTATTATAATCCTTCAAGTAAACCGGGCTGCGTGTGCTTACCGCTACTGATGCTTAGTTTACATTCGATGACATCAGTCCAATTTCTGATCTGAATGGTTCGGTACAGCGGTGAACATGCATGGGGAATGGAAAGATATCGACTGTCAACACAGTGCGGCAAGACATTCAACTTAAAGAGGCCTGATGACGTTACAAACTCCGCACCAGACAATCTGTGCGTCGAGATGTTCTTTCTATGACGTATAGGATTTTTCCTGTCATTCTCTCTTAATTATAAAATCACTTTCACTTACGCAAAAGTTAACATTATTGTACTCAATTATTGAACGTTCTTACTGCCATTACACACAAAGCTCCATTTTACGCAGAGTAGCTATTCTGTAGCTGAGTCAAGCTCTATTTTCATTCTCTCGATGAATGCGCTATTCATACTTCAGTGAAATTGCACATTGCAGTTCCTTGAATTAAATGTACATATATCACCTACTCGCTTTATAGTTAGATATTTAAATTGCTAATAGCAACTAAATTCTGATACGTATTCGGGCTGTAAAAATTGAAAGCCGATGAAGTCCCACGAGGTATATTATAAATCCCCTCGATCGTCTCTTTGTCTCTCCCAAAGAACTCCTAACACCCTTCTAAGGGCTACAGGTTTATAAAAGGCCTTTAATAAATAAATAAATAAAACTTATAATCTACAGTATGTTCAACATACAGTATACTGTATATACAAAAGGGGGTAAAAAGAACAACCAAACAGCACGAAATAGAAAATCTTTATATCCAAAACAATAAAACCAGAATTTGATGTGGCATATACAATGACTCAGCTCTATATACCTTTCACAAATAAAAACCTTGTGGTTCTATTGACTATATGTATATTTCGATGACAGACGGAAATGTGAAACTAAAGTCTGATCAAACAAACCAATCTAACATAAATGGCTATCAACACGAATTCAATCAACACATTATTCGGAAATCGAGGAGTATAAGTGGTAGCAATCAATATAGAGAATTGCGCGGTTAGTCGTCGATAACTGTCTCTATCGGAGATTTGTTCTGCATTGCCATCGCACTCCTGCAAACGCATGCATCAAAAGGCCATTGTATGAGCATTGAGTGCTATGAAAATCGTTCAGATTGAGGGAATACAGCATATCGTTTTCTGTGGAATTAGCCAAAACCCAAAAATAATAAACAATCAATGAACTTACTCATACTAGTATTAGTTCAAAGAGCTTTGGGTGTATATCATATACCTGGTGATTCATAATTATTAACACAGACTAAATCCTTAGTATTAAGTTATTACACAACATTTATCATCCAAACTTAGTATGCAGATAGTAAACACTTGCACTATTTTAATAACTAAAATTCATTAAAAAATTTGCACTAGTTAATCAATAATATTGATTTAAATCTAAATTTCGATATTTCCATTA